>JAZHYW010037137.1:0-65881 GCA_037355805.1 Ixodes ricinus
CTGAAGTGCCACAGAAATAAAATAAACTGAATTGAAATTGAATTGAAAGTAGACCAGAAAATTAAAGACGTTTATAAATCTCTGTAATGCGAAAATGGAGCGCAGCTCTTGAGGTATCTTAATTTTGCGATATACCGTGCTAAACAATTTGACAATCACTCTCCTCACATACTGGTTCTGCACCCTCCTCCTCTTCCGTGTCCTCTTCCTTCTTCGTACCCTCTTCCTCCGTACCCTCCCTCCTCCTATGTACCCTCCCGTCCTTCTCCTTACCCTCCCCTCCTCATCCTCCATACCCTCCCCTCCTCCTATAGCTTCCTCGCTAAATTTAGCTGGAAAATTGATGCCACCTGACCTCAAGCCAATTAAATTTCCCTGCTAAATTTAGCGGGGAAAATGACGCCACATGACTTCGTGTCACGTCACCTATGAACAAATTCAGTTTCTCCGCTATATTTAGCGGGAAAATTGACGTCACGTGACCTCAACACCAATTCAATTCCCCGCTAAATTTAACGGGGAAACAGGATTGGTGTGTAGGTCTGTGACGTCCCATAATGTAACACTGCGAATTCAGTTTCCCCGCTAAATATAGCGGTAAAACTGTCGTCACATGACCTCAACACCAATTCAGTTTCCCCGCCAATCTAATTCACTTTATATAAATCGTAAAAATCAACTATCTGTGCTAAAATGCATGGAAAGCTGATTTTACCATGAAAATAAAGGTATAAAAAAACCGACCCATTCAGAAGTTTTTTTTATTTTTTATTTAATGACTTAACAGCGTGTTTTTCCGTCTTCAAGAAGCAATTTGAGCATTTGATTGGACACCGGAGGGATTGAGAGAAAAGTCAGAACGATTTTCAGAAGGGTATAAACTTGGGCGAGGTGGTGGTACGTTGTAGAGAATTAAAGTCGCTAAAAACATGAAGGACAGAAGGACGTACACCAGAGAGCGCTACTTTCAACCGGTTTAATTTCGGAAGAGACATACGTACCGCGATAGCAACAAGACATGTCGTCCAATCTTTACCACCCAATCGCTTATCACTTCTTTTCAAACCCTCAACAATCGCAAAGTTGTCATATTTGCGATTGTTCAGGGTTTAAAAAAAATGATATGCGATTGGGTGGTAAAGATTGGACGACCTGTCTTGTTATCGCTGTTCGTGTGTCTTTATCGAAATTAAACCAGTTGCGCTTTACGCTGTGCGTCTTTCTTCCAGTAGTCGTTCGTGCTTTTAACGCTTTTAATTCTCCACAGAAAACGATTTTATTTCCCATCACTTATGGTTTTGTTCAAACAAATATTTCGTCCTAATAAAACTTTTTTTGTCTATTTGATTTGTCAAGAAGTTTAACTCCATATTCAGCCATCGGAAAAATTCCGTTTCTTATTTGTACTTCTGATTTAGGAAAGTTTTTCATTCGATAGTTTCACAAAACAAGTCCACCATTATAGACTCCACTTTCACAGTAAATTACAGTGTCATAGCACGGAAAGCTGATTTGAGCGATATCTTTGAACTAGGTTTCATTTAACTGACCCTCAAAGTATATGTACACATGCGTAAATAAAATTTGCAAATGTTTTTTTTTTCTTTTTTGGCACGACACAGCGATTGAAAGTCGGGCCTTAGAACTGCGTGCTTACGCGATACCTGATAGGGAGGACGAAGTCCGGTCGTCTTATCTTTCTCGGTAGCTGTCGGGTGTAGCCAGCTCACTGCTTGCTTCCTCTCGCTGCAGTGACTCAAAACGAACTTGTCTGGCTTGGGGCATGCCTTCATACTCTGGGTGATGTGACGTTTACAACGATGTCGGAATCCAAGGAAGTCGTGGCCGTCAAAGTGGGCGTCAAGACGAGCAAAGGGGATCAACTCACCACCCTTGACCTCACTTGTCCACTTCGGGATACTGTGGCCGACTTGTGTCAGCGAGGAGGACTCGCCATGCCCGAGCACTACGCGCTGGCGTTTGCAGGAGGTAAGACCGGCTACATTTGCGAGGAAAACAAGCAGACAATACGGAAGGGAGATCTCCTGCAGCTAGTTCGAAGCCCCGCCGTGGTATGCAAAGAGATCATTGACAAGCTCAGTTTCGCCTCTCTGGACGAGAAAATGGTTGCGCTGAACGTGTTACTCGGTCACTCGTCGGATCCCGTATTCGCGGTCGACTTCATCAGCAACAATGGCCACAAACTACTCTTGAGCGCTCTGGAGGGCGGCCTCTACAAGGGACTCCTTCTCTGCAAGGTGCTGCAGTGCCTCCAGGAACTGATGGAACACAATCTGATCTCTTGGGACTCTCTGACGGAAAAATGTCTCAATCGAATCTTGAAAGAGACTAATTCGCTCGGTGCTTTAAACGCCCTGACGATGGAGGTGTGCCTGAGTGTGCTTGAGTCTGTGGTCAACAGCAACCCTTACGCATACGAAATTGTTTTCACTGGACTGCCGTGGGACAGATATGCGCATTTTATAGTTGAGGGTTCTATTTCCATGTTGAAGAACAGCGTGGTGCTTCTCAACACCCTCTTTGTGAAAGGCAATCGGAGTCAGCAGCTCCAGATTGAAGACGCCATTTTGCGGTTGAATATGAAGGTCTCCATATGGAAGAGTCTGACGAAGAAAGGGAATGTGGACGTCGAGCTTGCGCAAGTCTTGTACATGCTTCAAAGTCTGCTGCTAAACGCTTACGAAGAAAAACGAAGAGCTACGCTGGACATCTCGAACCCGGTTCTAACGGAGAAACTGCAACTGCTTTTGAAATTCGGGTTCTGCATCAACCCCGAGGAACTCGACTTGAAACAACGAGGATCTCGACGTTTTTCGGCGGAGTACACGGCACTGGGTTTCCGGCACGTGGCTGCTCCGCTCAAGGACTTTATGTACCCAACTGGGAAATTTGCCTTTGAAAACCTCTGTTATTTTGCGGAGAACCACAGTGCGAGTTTCACTAGGGTGGTCCAAGAGAACGTGTGCTGTTCTCCTCAGCATCGCTGCCCCCTTACTCAAAGCAGCATCATGCTCTCCGAACTGCTGTGTCGAATATTCAGGATCGGAGAACCAATTTCGGATCAGGGAACTTTTTATCTTATGTTCTATTCGCACGACCGCTTCTTCGAGGAACTCTTTAGCGTCTGCATGGTGCTCGTCTTCAAGACATGGCGCGAGATGAGGGCAACGACGGAGGACATCCACAAGGTTTTCAGCATTGTTAATGAACAGATTGTTCGTGCTCTCAGCTTGAACCCCCGAAGCATCAATATCGATGCCTTCCGCGCGACCTTTTCATCCTTGCCGTACTCCGAGATTATGAATCAGTTGCACCGAGAAAGCGCCGAGAGGAAAGCGTTCGAGAGCCAGTCGACGGCCGTGAAGGAGCTTCGCGACTCTCTCAAGGACGACATGATGGAGCTCGTCAAATCAAACCGCATCAACGTTCTTGCCGAGGGAGCCAGATTCCCGAAGTACAACGCCAAGGGTCAGCGCGTCAAAGATCGCTACGTTTACGTCAGGCTGTCCCCAAACGGAAAAACTCTTCACTACGGAGACTGCGGCGCCAGCTGCGAGTACGCTGCCATCGAAGACCTGACCCAGAAAATCGTGGTGGCGGATATCGAGGCCGTCAACACGGGGATCCACTGTCCGCAGGCGCAAGGGAGATCCAACAGGGGGTGATAGATGTGGCGTTTTCGGTGGTGCCGTGCAACGGCGAAACGCCGCTGAATTTGGTGGCGCCGAGCGTCAAGGTGTTGCATCGTTGGGTGGACGGGCTGAACGCGCTTTTGGGCCACGATGTGGACAGTATTGAGGCTCGTGGGGACCTGGGCGTCCTTCTGGACATGGAAATTAAGCTGAGGCTCCTGGAGACCGAGGGCGTGCAGATCCCGGACGTACCGCCCCCGATTCCGCCCGACCCTGCCGACTTCGATTTCTACTTTATGTGAAGTATACGTATGTAATATCCTTCCCGCCAACAAACGGTCTTTTTTTTTTATGTACGGCTTTATTATCATTATTATTTTGAGTCTTCAAACATCTATCTTGCATGGTATTCGTAGAGCACGTAAACCTCGGGTATACCCGCAAAATCAACCGACCAAATTAAACATTTTTTTTTCGGGGGCGACACAGACACACACACACACACGCACGTGCGTGCTGTGTGTGTGTGTGTGTCTGTGTTGGGGAGGAGGGGAGGCAGGGTGTCGAACCGGGAGATAAATTTTATTTCTAAAAATAAACTACAAGAGCATTTTTTTTTTGTAAGTGGAGCTGGAGTAATAAATTGTGGAAGCTTTCCTGGTTCCAACCAGGAAAGCTTCAGCTGTGAAGACAACAAACTGCATTTTCTTGTTTGTTTTTGTTGAGAGATATCGAAGGTGACGTTTCGAAGGGCGCTCCTCGTGCAATCAAAGCACTGGTCAGAGCAAAGCGCTCGTGCCCACACCGTGCTAGGCGGGGTTCAATGTCTTTGTTATGCTGTGTTATTAAATACCCGGCTGCGGGGACAACAAGTAAAGCCCCTCTATCCTGGGAAAAGTGGCGCCATTTATTGTTGCGGAAATGCTCGAGACACGTGCTGCGCGCCACTTCTGGGAAGAACATGGCGTCTGAAATCTTACTCAGTGCTGCACTTTGCCGCCGTGATCTTCCCAAGGGCTCACGGTGGAAGGGCTGCACGTTGCACGTGCCTGGTGCATCGACTCACCTTGCGCTACTTTTGAACAACATTAAAACTTGGGTTTGGGCTAGTTGGTTCATTGCTGAATAAAGGGTTAAAAAGCGCGATTGTCCCCGTTTGTTCGCACTTTTAACAATAAGCTCGATAAAGCGCCCCCTATAGTTCAGTCTCCTGCCCAATATGCTTCTTTTCTCTCTCGACTATCTGCGTTTACGACGTGTTCGTAGAACTCGCACGAAAGCAAATTGCTGTGTGTATGTTTATACAGCCGGAAGTTAGTGTGCCTCAATGGGCGTCTGGTGTCTCAGCTGTGGATGAGCAATTTAGCCAGTGCAGTACAACCGCTAACCTGGGGTCTATAACGTGCACCACGCAGTAGTGATACACGACCGCACGCCGGTACGATGCTCATCTGGATCGAAACGGGCAGGGGTGGGGTTTGAACTTTGAACCCAGGAATCAGGATCCCTGGGTTCTGCAGTTCGAGCTTTCGCTCCACGTGCTCCGAGCTGGTGTGCACTAGCCCACTCGGCCACCGATCCCCCTAGAACTCGCACACGTCTGCGGCTTATTAAAACTCGCAATCCCCTTCACTTTTTTTTTTTGCCAGTTATGTTTTTTTTAATGTTTGATGCTTCGGACCCAGCCCTGGGTGTTGCCTCAGTCACAGACAACCGCAAGGTGTTGTAATCTGTTAAGAATTCAAGTAAGAACGGCTTTCAGGTGGACAGAATGTTACGACTTCAAGAACACATTTCTTTATATTATTTTTATGCTTTAGTTCTTCGCACGTCCGTTTATCTGTAGAGCCCTGCGCGGGTAACAGTTTGATAATCCTTATCCGATCCGCATCCGCAGACTTTGCATCCGTATCCGAACCGCATCCGCAAAATTTGGAACCGCATCCGACCCTCAATCCGCGCATTCATTTTACATCATAAAATCAAGCAAAAATAAAAATTAAAAAAGAAAAAAAGAAAATAAAAAGAAAACACATTTGGATGGTATTCTAGCTATACGCCGTCTGCTTACCTTTGTACAAAAAGCTTTTCATGTCAGAGTACGGTGAAAGTCATTTTATCGTATTCTGTTTCATCGTATTCATGAAATAAGCGATCATCCTTCCAGATACACTACTTCGCATCTCTGGAAAGATGATCGCAGTTATGAGATCGTCTTGGGAGTCCGTGACACTGACACTCTGCCCAAAAGATGCGCTCAAAAGGAAGAAAACTTTTAGGAAATACTCCAGAGATATTTTGTTTTTATGGTTGTTGATTTGCTTTAAAATTGACTCAACACACCGATAGACAGGGCTGTACTAGCCTCCCCCCCCCCCCCCCCCAAGTATTGTGTGGAAAGAAAGTTTTTTCGCAAGGTTATTGAATTTTCGAATTTCGTTCTCATCGTGTTCCTCAAACTGAGAGCTCCTAATGACAGCACTGAAGTGTGGCGACAGAAATTGTACAAAGTGGGCAGTAATTTTCGAGACAATGGGGAAATGTAGTAGACCGTTTCCGCAGCCCGCTAAGCACCCGGATAGCGCTCCGTAATCCGCCACAAGACCTTAAACTATGCAGACAAGGCTGGCGGCGCGCATGCGCAGCTGCGACGTTTTCTTCACGGATACCATAGCGGAGGAGAAAAACGGTCTACTACAATTCCCTAATAAATAGCATACCGTGAATACTAAAGAGTCCGGGTCGGCCACAGTACCCATTAATATTTATTTTCCTTTTTGCTTTGTAAAACCCACTTCAAGCAAACGCATATTTTATTAATATGAAAATTAACAAGGGACAGATTAATAACATTGTGTCATTTTATTTAGGCCAAACAATAAAGAAAGTGGGAAAGGCGCTCACTCACCACAGCAAAGTACTCGTATGTGTGTGGTAAGGCGCGAGTACAGCGCAGGGAAAATATCACAATATTCAGTAATGGCGACACCTCCTGTCAGTTTGAGTTTGAAACACAAACTCTCAACTGCATGCGTAAATAAACATAACACACTTTTCGATGCAGAGGCAATAGCAATCCTGAAAGCAATAGAATAAATATAAAAACAACACGCGACTAACATTGTTACAGATAGTTTATTTGTACTACAAGCATTAAATAACCCTGCCGATCTAAATGAAATAATCGATACAATTAAAAATCAAATTAGAGTATCAAATGCACATTGCAATGTTCAATTTTATTTTGTTAAAGGCCATTAAGATTATTTAGACAATGATTTAGCTGACCGTTATGCGTCGTCTGCAGGTTGTAAGATAGACAGGTGGGGAAACGAGAGCCAAATGAGCGACCGGATTGTGTCCCCCTCGGTTTTCTCTTTTTCTGTGGCGCCATCTATGTGGAGCACCGCGAACTCTCACTCCGGGTGGGCGACCGGTGGCGACCGGCTAAACTGACGGATATGGTTTCTCGTGGATTTTCAATGGAGGACTGTCGTGCTCTCGGTTTATTTTGCGCACTCTCCCGTAGAGTTCCATGCAAATCCGATTCCGATTTTTTCCCTCTTGCCGCAGCGCCATCTGTCGCAGATCGGGGGTACCCACAAGCAGACGAGTACACAATCCGGTCACGGCGCTGCGGTAGGCTTCTATGGGCCGTTTCCCCACCTGTCTATCTTACACCCTGGTCGTCTGCTAGATACCATGTTATCTTTTTACCCCTCAAACAATCAAAACAATACGTAAACAAATAATTAACTGTAAAAGCGAACGGTTTATGGAATGCTCAGTGGCAGAGAGAGGGAACAGAAAGCGCAATTTTTAACTGGATTCCTTCGACTTATAGTATTCCCTCATTGTTGCCGATGTAAGTCATTTTTAACCCAATTATTGACAAATCATTAAGGTTTCCATTTTTTGTTTCAGATTTAATATTAATCAAGAACCGCAACATATGTTTCTGTGGCATGCAATGCAATGCTACAGAGCATTACTTTTTAACTTCTCCGAATCTAAGAAAACAAGCTAACTTATTGAATATTACCAACCTAAATACAGCTCAGAAACAAAAAGAATTAATTTAATCTCGAAAGTGTAAATAACGCTAGAAATTATTTAATAAAAAAACAATAAATGAGGAAAAACAAAGAAAACACTTGGAGAGAGATTCCAAATATAGAAAATAAAAAAGATCGGGGCAAATATATTATTATAACATTATTTTTTAACAATTGTAAAGCATCATATTTTCACAAAAATAATGCAAAAAACAACATCAGCACGAACAGAAAAAAAACGAAAAGGAAAACTCGAAAAAATAATTTAAAAAAAAGCTTATTTTGGGTTCGTTAAAAACAAATTCCTGAAAATGACATACTGGTGAGATCAAAGGCACGCCCAAAGGCAAACTTTGTAATACCGGAGAAGACGGAAACATCCAAGCTCCTGTTTTCCTAGAAACTAACATACCAAATTGCGTGCAAGAAAGAAAGAAAAATTCCAGCTAATTTCATTGCCCTAGCGCATGTCATGAAAAACATGTTTGTACTGAAAAATTACAATTTTAGGGCAATATTTGGAGAGATGAACAAAACAAACTAGTGAAAACACACAAAAAAAGTATATCGTTACATTCTGCTCCGACATCACCTTAACGAAACTGGTCTATTGGAACTGTGTTACCTTTAATAGATCGTTCATGAAATATGAACCAGCGGAGCAAGTGAGGGTCCGCGCCATCATATTCGCAACGCTACAAATGCGCATGAACAAAATAAACCAGTACATACATAATATCAAATGAAAGAGAATAGTATTGCCTTTCGAACGACATCAATCCCACAAAACAGTATTCAAAAGAAGATGAGTAATGACCTGCCAAAAAGTACCTAAACTGCCACATTCTGGATTCCACAAAACACGCGGCAAAAGCGTGCAACGGGTTGCTACAAACACCAAAACATCACTCATACAGCGATATCTCAAACGGATGACCGTGTTTTTTAAGAAAAGGAGGCGCATTTGACAGGTTTGTTGACGTCATGTTTTTCCGAGAAGGAGAGAGAACGGCCTCGCGTCTTCTCCGCCTCGCCGCCTTGAGGGAGCGAAGCGAAGAGAGGAGGAAACGAGATATCTTGACGTCACGCGCCTCGTCGGCCTTGTTCAATCTCGACCTCTTTTTCTTAAAATACGGCCGTCCATTCGAGATATCGCCTTACGAATAGTATTGTAGGGATTGTAGCGTCCCGCCTAGATCCCCTGCATTGTTTTTCTGAAATCCAAATTTCGGTTCACCATCCCTTTAATGAGGGCAGCCTCGAGCACGTAAGCTTTGAAAATATGCATGCCCAAGGAAGATCTTTTTTAATGTCAGAAGGGTATGGGCCAGCTCCTAGCCCTGGCTTCCTATTAGCGATATATTTAAAAGATTGTACGCATGGAAGACCCATCAATACTTAGGGGGAGGCAGGCACGTATCCAGGGGGAAGGGGGGGGCCCATGGGGCCCGGGCTCCCCCGAAATCTTCCATTGTGCTGGGACCTCCTCTCCCCCTCCTCCTCATACAGCATATTGTCATGGGCGCCCCCCCCCCCCACCCCCCCCCCGAAACAAAATCCTGGCTACGTGCCTGGGGGGAGGCGCGAACTAGTTCTGCAGCCTCAAACTCCCTATCGGCTTTTTAGAAGAAAAAAAAAAGTGTCTCAATAATATTGTTTTTGTGAAGATGAGGGAAGACCTATTCATTAAACTAATAAATAATTTTGCAATTACTCCTTCCAAGCAAGTATATGTATTTATATACAGTATATGGGTGATTTCATCTCAAATCGTGCAGGCAAAAAGGGTCGAATTTTTAATCTCGCTGAAAAAAAATATATGTAATGGCGTCGTCTCTACAAACGCAGTAGCCACAAACCGAAAGTTCGTGGGATTTTTGTTCTCGACTTACGAATTTTAAAAGAGGTCGCGGCGGAAAGCAGTGTTTTTTACATCCGTCGTGGGTCGGATGTTTCGCTCGATATCCCGCCGTGGATTTTCAGTCCACATTATATTAACTTTTTTCTAGCACTCTGTGAGCACAGGTAAAAGGCTCTAATACCATAAAATAATTTTAGGCGCTTTGCTTTTTTCTGTACAAATGTCAAAAACGCCCCCTCAGTTAATTGTTGACAAACTTTGACAATTAAATACTGGCGATCGATCTACTGGGGTTACGTCGATACTTTTAAAGCGCAGCTCTTAGGCGCCCGTTTCCGGCTTGAGCGGCATCGCCGTCGGCGTCGCCGTCGCCGTTGGCGTAACCGCGCGGTGCATGATGGGTAAATTTCCCCGCTAAATTTAGCGGAAAATTTTCCCCGCTAAATTTAGGGAAAAGGTTTTCCCCGCTAAATTTAGCGGAAAAAGTATCCCCGCTAAGTCTAGTGGAAAAAGCTTCCCCGCTAAATTTAGCGGAAAATTTTCCGTCTAGCGGAAAATTTTCCCCGCTAATATAGCGGAAAATTTTCCCCGCTAAATATAGCGGAAAATTTTCCCCGCTAAATTTAGCGGAAACGTTTCCCCGCTAAATTTAGCTGAAAAATTTTCCACCCCCCCCCTTCCCTTGAGGTCACGTGACCCCAGGCCACGCGACCCCCCCCCCCCGATGTCACGTGACCCCCCCCCCCGTGCCTTCCCCTCCTCCTCAAGAGCTGCGCTCTAATTCGGCGTTACAGGGAGTTGTGAACGGCTTTCATCTTTTATGTCTTTAGAAAGCCCAAAACACGCTATTTATATATATTATAAAATCACTCAGCTGTATAAAATTCCATTTGCGGTACGTTTACGTTAATGTCATGCGAAAACCAAAAGGTACCAATTTTGAAATCGATTTTCTCAAAAAACCCATTTTTTATTAATTTTTTTTATTTTTTGTTAAAATATAGCTATGATAGTTGTCTATTCGAAAAGCAAGTCGAGAAAGTGTGTATTTTGTTTGTATGTTTTATATTTAAGCATCAAAACCGTACAAAAACGTGTTTTTACTAGTGATGGGCCGAACTTTTGCCGAATCGAAAGTTCGGCGCCGAATCTTGGGATTCGGGCTAAGCCGAACGTTTGCCGAACTTTTCTAAAGATTCGGCAAAGATTCGGCAAAAATACATTGTTACCTGACTTAACATTGATATTGAGATTTTTCTGGCGAAAAAAGGTTTTATGTCTTTTTTTTCTTAACTTAAATGCAACATGTAATGCTTATTGACACAGTTATTACTAAATAAGGTGATATTCTACAAGGTAATTGTATCGGTGTCGTTTTTGTGTGTTTACTGGCAATTTTAGTGACTGCTTGCAGAAGTGGCGTGACAACGAGGTTGGGTAGAAGCGAGAGTTTCGGTTTTGAGGCATCATCGCAAGCCTGCATGTGTGTGTACATTGTTAAAATGAAGGCAATAATACTACGTTCTTGCTTTCTCGGGTAATCACCGTTTCGTGTGCGAAAACGATGCAACGGTTGCTGAGCCTTCAGCAGAAGAGATAACAATATTATCGTATTTGATATTATTGTAAATATGCATGTTTTTCGATTTGAGTAACTTGGCGTCAGCTTTGCATAAAAATGTGCGTCCCATGCTCGCAACCTCTCGTTTTTAACCTTTAAATTTAAATGCGGGTTTCTGGTGTTAGGACATACACGGACGTTTAGGAAGACGGCGAGAGTTAGGAATGTCGGATGTGAGACTTCCAGCATTTCAGTTCTGTTTAATTTTATGCAGATACATGAAAATCGCGAAATAACACTAATTGAAAAAGCAATATTATTTTGTTTTGGTACACACTACTTCTGAGCCGAAAACAGAATTGTTATAACTGCGAGGAGTGCTTTAAAGTAATTGTCGGCCAATGTTTCAACAACCTCGTTTCATCACTGGAAAGGCCACATGAAAATCACGTTATCCACTGTATATATCCAGAATGCACCGCATCATTTGTCACTTGCGCAGTGGACTGCGTAAATTACTGTTCGATCTTCTATTCTTGAGGCAGAAAATATTGAAGACAACCACACTCGCTCACAAACGCACAGTTACCGTGTTGCCTACACCACACATCGCCGTAACCGCTAGTTGTACTACACTGCACGATGGTAACCGCACGACTGCACGGCGTCCATTTGCAATCCATGGCCCCGTCGCGTTCTCGCGCGTGCGCAGACATTTGCCGAATTTTGCGGCATCTTTGCCGAACTTTCCTTCAAAAGTTCGGCATTTGCCGAACTTTGCCGAATCTGAAGTTCGGCAGATTCGGTCCATCACTAGCTTTTTACTGCTCGAGACGAACTTGCGAATTGCGCGTCTTCACAAACTTGGAAATATTTTTGGGGAAAGAGAAAGTTTAAGTAACTGCAGTAACTAGCGTGCCTCAATGGCCTTCTGTTTAGGGTGATGCCACCCTTTGTAGTACCCGATGCCGACAGCACGCGCTCACAGAGAAAATACAAAGAAATCGCCGGAAACAAAATGTCGCCGTAGCACAGTCAGCGCCTCGAGCGCGTGCAGGGACACGCTCTTTCACGTGCTTTACAACAAAAAATAAAAAGAAGAATCGGAAACAAAATGGCCAGATGTCATCACCCCAAGCAAAGCGCACATGAAGGCACCCTAGCAGTAACTACCTCGAAAGCTCCTCTCCCGATATGAAGCTCGAGGCATGTTACAAATACTTTACTCATGCTACGTCTCGGTTACCTTCTCGCGCATCGCTGCTCGAATCTATTCTTCACTTTGTTCCGCACAGTCACTGTTACGCACAGCCGTCGTGGCTGTGCGGAACAGAGTGAAGAATAGATTCGAGCATCATCTGGACGCCGTCATCCTGCCAGGCTTCAGTGTCGTGGAACTGGACTCGGGGTCGGTCCGTTAAGATTTTTTTTTTCGTGTGTGTTTTTTTGCTTCCCTGAACTTTGTTTCTCAAATGTGGTTCTGCTGAACTTTTTTTATGTTTTCTTATTAACTGTTTGTTATCATTGTTTAGTTGTTGGGTTTATTTCGTCATGGCGTAGCAGCCTGACGGTGCTGTAGAAAGCGTTTTCGCACGCATTTGGTTGTGCCCCGTTTAGGGAATGCCCGGAGGAGTTGGCTTTTGTTCTTGCCGTGCGAGGTTGAGTTTTTCCGTCTTGATTAAATTTTTGATTTTTTGTTTTACCTTTACTGACTCTCCACCAGGCGTGGACCTATTGCCTTACCACCGCTCGAACCTAAATCTTTTTTTTTTTTACGCAATTTTTGTTGAGGTCGGAGTTGGGTAATATTATTCTTATTTATTTATTTTGTTCCCCACCCCTCTCCGTGACAGTCTCTCCGTGTGTTTCGGACCGTTTCAGTGTCTTCACTTTTGTGTATGACGGAAGTGAAAGGTCATTCCCTGGTGATCTGTGCGATGGGCGGTGAACAAACCCTAGCATTTGGTTTCGGAAAGAATTGTATATAATATATCGATGATGTGGTGACTTTCTGTGTCTTAGTAATATGACAGCTAATAGCTAGTCATGCTAGTTTACACTGAAAGTTTTATAAATCGAAACAATGCAACGTCTGTGTATCTTTGATATTGAAGGTCTACTCGGCCTGCTGATTTGATTAGATATGTTTCCCGTGATTTCCCGCTCTTATCAAAACATAAATAACTATTTAATACCACAAAATGCGTTTATAATTGATTACAAAACGCAGACAAAAATTTAAGAAACATTTTTCACAATTTATAGGAACGCACGGGTCGCTATGTTTGACTTAGGTCTTGCAAAACGAAGACGTCTTTTTCCGATTTTGAGGCTTAAATATAGAACATACAAACAAAATACACACTTTCTTGACTTGCTTTTCAAGTAGACAACTATCATATCTACATTTTATCAAAAAAAATAAAAAAAATAAAAAATGTTTTTTTTTAGAAATTTGATTTCAAAGTTGGTACTTTTTGGTTTTCGCATGACATTAACGTAAACGTACCGCAAATGGAATTTGATACAGCTGAGCGATTTTATAATATATATAAATAGCGTGTTTTCGGCTTTCCAAAGACATAAAAACTATCGACGTAACCCAAGTAGATCGCCAGTATTTAATTGTCAAAGTTCGTCAACAATTAACCAAGGGGGCGTTTTGACATTTTTACAGAAAAAAAGCAAAACGCCTAAAATTATTTTATGGTATTAGAGCCTTTTACCTGTGCTCACAGAGTGCTTGAAAAAAGTTAATATAATCTGGCCTAAAATCCACGGCGGGATATCGAGCGAAACATCAGACCCCCGACGGATGAGAAAAACACTGCTTTCCGCCGCGGCCTCTTATAAAATTCGTAAGTCGAGAACGAAAAATCCGACGAACTTGCGGTTTATGGCTACTGCGTTTTCAGAGACGACGCCATAACATATATTTTTTTCAGCGAAATTAAAAATTCGACCCTTTTTGCCTGCACGATTTGAGATGAAAACACCCATATATGTATCAACGACCACTGACGAAGCGCAGTGCAGAGAAATGAAGGCTGCAGTCTGACAGAATCTTCGGAGATTTATTAGTCGAAACGCACATATTGAACGAACAATGAATGATAGCTTCAAACGAACGGGTTAACAAGGCTTCCAAAAGAAAGAATACATATGTCACCAACTACTGATACATACATACATACAATACACACATATAAGCCATATTAAACAGGGTGCACCAAATTAAAAAGGGAAGCGCTAAGAAGATAATCTCCTTGCAGAAAACCGAGTTTGTACGTCGGCCTTTAAGGGTGAAAAGAGTATAGTGTGCGCTAAATCCATCCCCCCCCCCCCCCCCTTCCCCGCATATTCATAGCAGTGCCCTAGATAAAGCGACCCGTAAAAATATTTTGTTCGCTACTGGGGATTATTTTTTCCTCTGAGTTGATATAGAAAATCCTTGTTCCCTCTCTGCACAACCAAAACAAACGAAGTAACAAATTGATTTTGATCTTCGTTCCGCCCGAAAAAAAAAAAGTCTACAGCAACTTGCTATTAACTTACGAAGTGAGTATAAGTTACTTGCAAAAAAGTATTTAAGTTAAAGTACTAAAAACTCACCTTCAAGATTATCTATAAATACCAAGTTACCCACAAAGGTATTTGAGATACAGTGACTTGAGCACAGTACTTAAGTTACGGGCAAGTTTGGGTATTTGTTCCAGACCCCTCCTACCATGGATCGTATGACCACCAGCCCCTGTAAAGGTTGTTTGGCCACAGCGCGTCGGCGTACACGGGGAAGAGTAACTTTACAGGGGTTGGGGTCAATAAGCAACTTTCCTGGTTTGAAAGTAAACATATTCGGCAGAGTCCGCCTGGTTGGGTGAAGTTAAAGTCCGAAAATGTATCTCCAACCAAAATTTGAAAGCACCCGACGTTTCAAAACCAACTCGGTTTCTTCTTCAGGGGTGACTGAAGGCCGCGGACACAGCAGCAGCTCCTAACCTCTTCGTCTTCAAGCAAGAAAGGAAAGAAAAGAAAAAGAAAAAGAAAAGAAATTAAAAATTGTAAAATAACTTTTTTGCTATGGAGATGGTCGTCTCTTCAGCTTTTCTGTCAGGTCACGGAGGCCATGCGCGTACACAGAGGGCAAAGCGCCCAGCGACCTGTTCAGGTTTCCCGGCGTGTGCTGGATCTGCCACGATTCCAAGAAAAGTCGTCTTCGAAAATTGGGCTCGCAACCTACATCGTGCGAGACGAACGAACTTTCCCGAGCGTATCCGCCAACACAAGAACGACGTGCGGAAGTTTGACGAGCGAGCGCAGCGCCGCTCGCCGAACATTGCGATGCCTTAGACCATCGCATTGACTTCGCGAATGCGCACGTGCTGGACTATTCAGAGGCCCAATTTTCGAAGACGACTTTTCTTGGAATCGTGGCAGATCCAGCACACGCCGGGAAACCTAAACAGGTCGCTGGGCGCTTTCGCCCTCTGTGTACGCGCATGGCCTCCGTGACCTGACAGGAAAAGCTGAAGAGACGACCATCTCCATAGCAAAAAAGCTATTTTACAATTTTTTAATTTCTTTTCTTTTTCTCTTTTCTTTTCTGTCCTTACCTCGCTTGAAAGACGAAGAGGTTAGGAGCTGCTGCTGTGTCCGCGTGCCTTCAGTCACCCCTGAAGAAGAAACCGAGCTGGTTTTGAAACGTCGGGAGTTGCCTTTCAAATTTTGGTTGGAGATACATTTTCGGACTTTGCTTTCCTGGTGAATAAAACGTGTTTATGGAAATAGGGAGATTTAAATTTTTGTGCTATGAGTTTCACGCTAAACTACAGTCCTCGGGAATATGACGTTCGTTTCTTCAGTATGATGGGCAGCAATCTACAATTTCTCAAAACTGCTCTATATACGACTCAGTGCAAACAAGTATGTCGGACTAGTCGAGGACAACTTTTTCTGGCATTTCCGAAGAAGTGAAGACGGCGCGAGCAGAGCTGTGATCGGCACTCAGTGGGCGCAAGCGCGCGGGTACCCATAACTGTAGCTTTGTTGCCAAGAAAAGTGTTCCCCAAGTATAGGAATAAACAGTATACTTTCTTGAGTTCCTGATTAGTATTGATTGCTATTGTATTATCGCTGTGTATAATTCTTCCGTGGAAATATTACAATTGTTGCAGTTGTTCGGCTGGTATAAAGCTTCTAGAGAGTTTTGCGGAGTACTTCAGATAGAGCGCGCAAAACGGTGCAAATGTTCCAGAATGTTGGAGATTCATGTCGGCCCATGACCAAGTCCCCTGCGGCCACCGAACAAATATCCAAAACTATCACCGTATTATACAATCCTAAAAGGTTTATACCGCTTAAAGAGCTCTGCATCGTTGTACAAAATTTTCTCGCGAAAGAACAGACAACAACAACAAAACTAGGCTCAGTCTTTTAAGCTATCAACATTAGATTATTTATACAACTGAGTGCGATCTTGGCTACGTAATTTTTCTAAGGCGTCATCATTTTTATATAAATCTCACGAAACTATAGCAGAAGCGGCAAGATTGATCAAACAATTTTCGTAACAAGAAGTTGGAATCCGTTATATGAATGTACGAATCCATTATATGAAGAGTGAGAGTTGGTCATATCCGGATATACTATAATCTAATATTCATTCACCATTCTGCAGGCATTTTCTTATTTCTCTTTTTGCAGAATTCAAGGGATGGAGATTTATTAGATTTCCTGGAAGCTCAGGAACATAGTATTTCCCCATCCGTGGAATGTGATCTTTTTTCTTTGAGTGTGTGTGTGTCTGAGTAGTTTTTGTTTTATGCAATTTGTCTTGATATCGCGCGAAAGTATAATATACTTAGGATTGAAAACTTGCTACCAACTGCCATCAACTGCCGATAGATTAAGCTCGGCTAACTCTTCTCCGCATGGGTGCTGTTCAAGCTGTGTTCCCTACGTGATATACGTTCTGCCCCCCCTTTTTTTATTTGACTAAATATTTTATTGAGTTATTTATTTTTTTAGTTTATATAATTTGTATGAGTACACTGCGTAGTCAGAACACATTGGCGATTTGTCAAGAAAGCTTCGAGTCGACATACCTTAATGCAAAATGTTGTGACAAAAAAAAAACGCGTAGAAAAAGTTGATAATTGTGCGTTTGGGCTTTGGCTCTGTACTCAACTACATCAACTTCAAACCATTCAAATAAAACAAAAATGAAGTACAAGAAAGTACGAGGAATTTGTTCAACACCGGTTTAATGTTTCCCGCACATATGAAGCGGAATCGTGATAGCTAGAGAGAAACATATTTATTCGGGTGAGTTAACCCGCCATATCTTTCCGGTAGTGTTGACGAGTGGGTTAGTTGGTCATTCATATTAGCGGAAAACAAACAGCGCAGGGACAAGGACAGAGTAGAAGGCGGTAGAACAACACACAGCGCTGACTTACAACTGAGCTTTATTGGTCAGTTGTCTTCTACCGCCTCTACTCTGTCCTTGTCCCTGCGCTGTTTGTTTCCGCTAATATCTTTCGGAAACGTCTTTTTTTTTCGTGTTTAATTTGATTGTTTTGTTCCACGTATTCCCCGTTCTGAAAAGGTTAAGAGTAGCGATAAGACCTTTGACCGGGTGTTCCATTTTGATTCGAACAGATTCAAGTCGTTCGATGACGCTGAACAAGTTTCTAATATTGAAATCATGATTATTTTTACTAAGTAAAAAGTGAATGAAGGAAGTTTAGTTAATTATCCGACTTATCTCAAAGATTACCCACCTATATGATGTCCCCCTGGCCGTATAACTCACCTACCTAAACTGTGTTAGTCCATCTTTTACGGATTTTTTTGTAACAAATCTCTTCGAATTAAAATTTAACACCCGGTATATCGCGCGATTCCGCGAAGTTCCTAGCAGTCGAGTTCTTCTCCGCGGTGTCACTAACGCCGAAAATGATAGAATAATTTGAATAACAATACTTTACGCCTTCCTAACTAAAATAAACAAGGGCACGTGCTAGTATCTGGACGTATCGTGTTGAATGTCGCCAAAAACGCGCGTGGGGCACGCGCAACACGGACACGCGTGGCGTTGTGGTCGTTTTGTATTTCGCTCAAATTTCCTGCTAGCTTTCGAAAGACGCTTACAAAACGCCGATATTTTTTTTACCGAAAGGAGTGTCTGCATTGCCAACTGCCACCCAAACACGAGAAACCCACGCATCAGAGACGCTACGAGCGAAAAAACTTGGCAGCTATTTTCGATCCTGACCGCATACCAAAACTATCTTCGCAGCCACGTGACCAACATCCGGGCAGCCGGAGCGCTCCGCTCATTGGTCGTCGGAGAGCGAGCTCCCCGGCTCCCCTGCCAGGGACTGAAAAAAAGAATTTTCGGTAACAGTTCACATTTGGGGAGTGTGGTTGGTGTCCACGTAGTTTTTTTCTTTCTTCCGACATCGCTCTACGGATGCACTGAGTGCAGCGTGCCCATGTTCCCGGTGGGATAACGAGGCTGCGTCTGCATCGGGGATGCCTAGATCAGATACGAAGAAGTCTGGATTTTTCAAGGGGTTCTGGACGGACTACGGTCCTCGGTGACCCAACCAGTGAAACCCGAAGCAGATGTCGAAGAAACCTTGCGGCCGGAACATTTTCAGGTGTCCAGAGTAAGCGAAAAGCACCCTTTTGACGACGACGCTTCCGGATAAGCTACGAGGGCGCGCGGATAATCCACCTCAAAGTGAAAACCGATACGAGAAGGAAAAAAACAACAAAAACAAAACAGTAGTCGGGGGTGTGATTCGTGTTATGACGGGAGTCGCCATTTCATTTTGAACCTTTTTTTTTTTTTGCGATTTTAGTTTAATATTTATGTCAGATTATTGCGTCGATGGGTGCGTTTCTGCTTCATTTCTGGGGTGGCAATAACGTTTGGAGCCCGAGTGCTGCTGGTGCTGCGCGCAAACAATGTGCAACGTCCTACGCTAACGTAGCTGTAGGTGGCCCTGAATGGCAACTTATCTCGAGTCCTGGAGGTGTTGCGGGGAAGCATGGTGCCTTGCAGAGAAAGCACGTTCCGCTGTTTACGTAGGAAGGGGCGCGTTCAAGGAACCCAGCCTTTTCGCTGACTGGACTAGTAATCGTTGTCCGGGGCTTGCCACGGTCTGCACGTTGCGAGGTAGCGCCCTGCTTGCAGCAGTCCGCGTCACGCTGAGCTGCACTGGACGGTCTGCGGCTGTTGGTATTCGAGGAGGAACTTGCGTGCATATCCAGAAGAATCACGCGCACTGCCCTTCTTCTCTTCGTGTGAGATGTTTGCCAGTAGCTAAAGAACTGTCCAGCCAGCTATGCTACAGGTCTGTGGATTGGATCGGGGGCATAAAACAAACATATTGAGTAACCAAATGAAATGGCTGACCCCTGTAATTTCTGTTGAACGTGTACATAATCGTCGCACGAATTGCAATCCTGGAGTTGCCTTTGCCACAAATGTTCTGCTTACCAATCTTGTTTTGCCCATCTGGGCAACCTCTTCCACTCTGGCAGATTCGAAAGTGGCACCAGAATGCTAGGAAAGAGCAGCATTCAATGGTTGTGCTCGTGAACTTTTGTAAAGGGCTACACATAAGACCTTTTTGAGTGGTGTGGGTTTTGGTTCTTGTAAATATTTGAAAGCAGTGAGTAGCGAGCGAGTGTTCTAATAGGTAATTTGAAACTGGCTTTGTTTGTCGAATGGGCCTTGTCTGCCCACTCAACTTTGCGCAGGCTTTGCTTTCTTGCTTACGCCGAAGCACTTGGGACAACGGAGGAATCTGAAGTGTCGGGGAGAATACAAAGCAGCAGTCTTAATGGGCGCACATTTTTTTAGTTCAGAAGGGAAGCTTTGCAGCGTGCCTTGTATGATGAGCTGCCTGCGCGCCTGAAGTTTGCCGGCTTGGAGGAATAGACCCTTTTCAAAACTGCATGCCATCTAGTAGCTGGTGCATCAATTATCTAAGCCCACCCTTGTTTGGGCACACACACTGAGCATATATTGGACACAAGGGCTGCATCAGCCTTTGGCTTGAGCTTGATTGAGCTTGTACAAAAAACAAGTACCGTGTCTGAGTTCGGCAAGGATTCGGCTTCAATCACGGTTCGTGCCCAAGAAATGGTAACTGCCAATGCTGCTTGTTTTTTTATTTGAAAAGGGTCTATTGATTGGTGTGTGTTTCAAAACAATTTGTTGTTTTTTGGGACCCACTGATTAATTTTGCCCCTAAGCAGAGGTTTCTCTTGTTCCTTGCAGACCGTACGACATGGATTCCCTTACCAACCCACTGCGTTGGCATTCGATCCGGTGCAGCGGATACTAGCCATTGGAACAAAAAATGGTTCGCTGCGGTTGTATCCTTTTTGTGGCATCAAGGTTGAGATGACTGTATTTTCTCGTAAAATTAAGCCGCATTCAAATGTACACTATTCCCAGGCAAACCGGATTTATGATTTGTGGCCTTTATGTTTTCATAGTAGTTATTGGTTGTCAACAAAAGTTGCAGTGGACCATGGCTTAAGTTTTTGCTCTAATCTTGCTTCGCATTTAGTGATGAATGTAATGCTATAAGAAGTGCTTCTTTTTTTGTTTTGCTCACCTTCTGAACTGTGGGTTTCACATTTTGTCTTAATTTTCTTCTTTCATCGTCGCGTTTTAATACCGTGCTTCTGGGTACTCCAACGAAACCGCAGCAATACAGAGAAACTTCGAAAGGAGTCCCTTTTGTCACTGTCGTCGGCTTTTGCTGCTTGGTTCCTCTTAGGCAGCAGAACTTTACATGCTTATTTACTAATGTAAATTAAATAACCGTGGTTCAGTGGTGCTGCAACAATATAAAGGGCGAACAGGGAGGGAAAACATCTTGATGTTGTGTGATTCCTTCATTCACGAGACGAAAAACTATGACATATCACAGAACATATTCTTGTGCGAAACTTGCAGTAAGACTCTCCCACAGGAGTAGAGCTATAAAATAGATATTGTCACAAAAGTCTCCTTAGCAAAGGAGAAATGTTAAATGAATGCTCAGAAACTGTTTGTTTTCCATTTTTTAATAAGAAAAGATTGGAACCCCATACATTTAAAACATCGGCCAATTTGGATGTTATCGCGCATGTCATCACACGTTGCAATCATAAATGCGATTATTATGGCTTGTTGATGGGCGTGAAATCCCATTCTTACGCCTGCCAAAGGCTAATTTTTGTGTAGACCTGATTTTTGTGGATCACTTACCACTCGCAATAAATGAATCGTGCTAACAGGTCAGACAAAGCGTCAGTCTTGTGCAAAAAATATTCAAACTCTGCTTTGTTCAGCATCAGTTGAAATTCACACAAACACCTATACGTAATGTGACGCATGATTCTGTGTAGGAGCCACAAGTCAGAATGCACGCCCACCTGAGCAACTCTATTCTTCCCCTTTGCGGACATTTCTTGTTGAAGCATAGTTTGGTTGTATTTCACCTTCACTCCCTTAAAACTTCTTGATGTAACTACTACAATCACGCTTTCACTTACTAATACAAAGGATGCTTCCTGTAGACTGTAATCCTTTGGATCTGGTGCCACCGGGGCACGGCAGTCTGATCGCAACCGGCCGCAGTGCCTCAATCTTGTTTCTCAGTGGAAGTGTTGGCATGAAGCTTCTTCACTTTTCTTTTTTAGCTTGGGACTGTAGTTACGGGTAGTTTGCACCCTAAAGCAACTTGTACCTTGTTAAAAAAAGTTTACCGACCTACTGAGGCCATTCATTGTTTTCTCCAAATGTGAAGCCGAGGACCACATTCAAAGTGCATCAGACAAAGCCAATACGATCACTTATCCACGTTTTCATGGCTTTCCAGAGAACTATGCTTAGTTGTTTTTACAGTAACTTCCTACCCTATGAGGCTGCCTGGGGATTTTCCATATCTTCCACCTTGTGAAATTTAGTACCTGCAAAATAAACAAAAGGTAAAGCTTTGACCAAATGCCAAATGCCCTTATTGAGATAGCGAAAGAAAAACCGTGGTTCACAGTAATTATTTTTGTGCTGCCGCCTTGTCACTTTTATGCATTGGCCAGATGGTCCTCACGGCTCAAAACACACTCTGCTTTCATATCGAACATTGATTCTATGCTGCTATGCTCGAAATCTAAGTGTTTTGCATTCTGTACATTAGAACTGACCACCTTTTGTCCACCAAGTTGCCCAACCAGTGTACTCTCTTTGGGTCGCTGGAGTCGCCAATACAGGGGCGGATCCAGAACTCCGTATTGGGGGGGGGGGGCGGAAAATTTGTAAGGATACTATTTTCCCATTCTTTCTTGTGCACCGGGGGGGGGTCCACCCATGTCAAATTGCCCTCCGAGAAGGGGGAGGGGGGGTCGACTTGGTTTGGGGGGGGGCTGCCCCGTGCCGCCCCCTTTGGATTTGCCATTGCGCCAATATAGCTACATACTGCTTCTACTTTTGGTGTTGTGCTGAGAATGCAAAGATTTTTTTCTTTAGCAGTCTTTGTTTTAGCAAGAAGCTTGCAGTTTTTTATTTTCTGGCTGTTGTGGGCTATATTCCAGCAGACTTTGGGGTGGTTTGGGGATAAGGTTGGATTGAGGAGAGATAAAAAAACATTAATGCAATCTTTATCTTTCCTTGCGGGAATTGGCAAACATATCGAAGGATGTGCACTCAAACGTATATGAAGAGAGAGTATTTAAAAGAAAGTTGACAGATACATTTGAGTTGAGAATTCTTTATCATTTAGAAGGATCCCTTCGAAAAGAGTCAATTTTGCTCTTCCTTTCTAATGTTTGTATTTTTTGTTTGGTGTCCGGTTTAATTCTTGTAGATGCTTCATTTATCAAAGGGCTAGATTGCATAGTTTCCACTGATAGTGCCGTTGTTCTTAAGTTTTGTTGGACTTTGTGACATCCCATTGGTTTTTCATTGCATGTATCTTGTCTCCCTGTCTGCTGTTTGTTCATTGCTCTTTGTTTTATAGCACATTCACTACTTTTTGTTTTTGTTTGTATGGGCAAAATAAATGCTTTGAACTTGTTTCTGTTTAACCATTTTCATTGTATCTTCAGAGACTGACCTTTCTCAGCTTCTTGCATGCACTACTTGCATTGCCATACGAGGTGTGATCAGAAAGTTCCGAGACTGATTTTGTAGCGTAAAAGGAGAGAACAGCACAGTGATGCGCGCGCAGCAGTTGAAGGCAGGGACCTTCCTGCGTCCTTATGCCATAGGGCGTCGCTCTGTGAACATTTGGAACTGCGCTACACGAGTTTGTTTGACCCCATGCACGAGCACAATGGCGATTTCTCCGTAGACTGCAAACCAAAGCGAGAGCTAACATAAATTTTACGCGAAACTCGGCAAATATAAAACAGAGACCTCTGAAATGATTTAGAAGGCTTATGTCAAAAAGTAGTGAGGTGTGCGAGGTGTTTTGAGTGGCACTCGAGCCTCAAGATTGGCATAGCATCACTGTAGTCAAGGAGAGGTTGGATAAGGTCGCCCTACCTCTGTTTGTCTTCCAGCTATGTTCTGCCGTTCCTGAAGTGCGAATGCCACTTAAAACATTTTGCGAAATTCCCTGCTTTTTGACACAAGCCTGCTCGATCATGCTGCTCACTCTGGTTTGCAGTCTATGGTGAAATTGCCATTGTGCCCATGCACGTGGTCACCAAAAGCTCGTGTAGTGCAACTTTAAATGTTCACAGAGCGGACGTTCTTTACTATAATAAGATGCAAAGGTCCCTTCCTTTGACTGCTGCGCGCACATCACTGTGCTGCCCTCTTCTTACGCTACAAAGTCAGTCTCAAAACGTTTTGATCACACCTCGCATATTACAGAAACTTGCAAGTTTTGTGAGATATCAATGAATTTTGGGTATTGAGAATTGGTTTGGGATAAGCTTCATTTTTGTGGGCTCTACTTTCAAACGTTTAATCTGACACCTTGTAGTTGGTTTCAGCTGAAATAAATACTTTTGCAAATGTGCATGTGTTTCATCACAAGCAATAGCATTTATTAGCCTCACTTAAATCTATAGCATAATGGTTCAATGTTCTGGAGGTAAAAATGCAGCAAAGTCACCTTTGCAAGCCTGCTGAACACTAATCACAACTTCCTGATGCATCTAGACAAGATTGTATTACTAGTGCAGAGTTCATCAGTATCGGTGTACCTTAATCAACCTCGAGGTCAGGTTTACCATGTTTGTGCACACATTTTACTGTTTTTCATTTCAACATTTTGTATCCACAAAATAAGTAAGGTTATTTTAGTCTGTTTTGCAAAATATACTAGTTATAAAAAACGGTTGCTTAGAGTAATTTGATGGGAGTCGTACACTTCTTTGTGTATGTGTGCCTGTTACACCTATTGAAACCATAGCATCTTTTTGAAGACACTGGCTCATCTAGTGGTTTTCTCGGTGGTCCTGGTTGTGTGTGGCATGTTGGTGGCACATCATTTCTTGCATTGATGAGACCAAACTGCGATCTTAGCACAGTAGAGCCCCTGGAGACAATTCTTTTATATTGATAGTCTTCTCATGCTTTCACTTCTGCCCCATCTCAGTTCTTTGAATCCTTTCTAATTTTGATTTATGGTTCAAACAATTACGATGTAGAACAAGTACAGATTATCAAGGTGATAAGTGTGCAGGAGAAATCCTTAATTCCATCTCGCTTCTCGGAGCGAGGACTTTCTCACCCTGTTGCTTGGATGTACTGTTTTATCTAAGAAACCTTGGCTTCTTTGAGCTTGAATATTATCCGCTGCTTGAGTTTTTATATAATTAAATAACTGAGATGTTAACTCACTGTCTTTTCTTAAGTTGGGGGAGCATAGAGTTTATATGTTAAAAATTTACTAGTTGTTGGCAGCATAAACTATAAAAATACTTTCTTGATCAGGCAACATGTGCACAACACAATTCGCTCCTTTTTGGCATTCTGCTAGCAACAAGAAGTGAGCAAGAGTTGGATATGAAGCTCATTAGCATGAAGCTTCTGAGAATTCTCAAGCTGGAGAATGAAATGGATCGCCACACAGGTCTGTAGCCTCCAGGAACGAAAAACATGTCTTCTATTGGGTAGTCTACTCTTCAAACACCCTTCAAAGCTTGAAGCAATCTCCTTAACTGTGAATAATCCCAAAAGGTTTGGCAGACCTGGTGTGGATTGCACAATTCAGCATGTGCTGGAGTATGCTGTGATACAGATCTTATTTTTGGTGAATGAGGTGAGCATTCTTAGGCTATTCCTTTTTATTTCATTATGCCTGCCAGAATGGTACTGCAACGTTAACATTCATCTTGTTTCCATACTCTTATAGGGTGCTTTGATTAGCGTGTGTGCTGATGATACTCTTCATCTCTGGAACCTGAGACAGAAAAAACCTGAAATAGTGCACACACTTAAGTTTCAGAAAGAGAGGTGAGTAGGCTTTGCTGAGACTTCATTATTTTTTCATGTAACTGCGCAGGAAAAATTGGTCCACTTGGAGATGGATAATCCATCTGCAAGTGGACTGATTTTCTCCTGGGCTGGGTTGTTCAGTAGAGCAAGAGAATTACTTCAGCATATTCTCTAAGTCATGTTGTGGGTAACCTTCTGTGGTCAGTAAAAGTTTTGATATGGGCCGCTTAGGTCTCTGGGTCTTTTTCCTTAAAACAAGCATGTTTACATGTGTGACTGCACATTACATCCAATGCCATTGCATCGAAGCTGTTTTATCGAACGCCGCCTACTTGAGCAGTGGGAATTCTACATCTAGGAAATATTTTTGTTTTTAGCGCCGGGAGGATAGCGGTGTTTTAATATTTATTTTAATTTATAAACTTATACATATATAAAAGGAAGAAACCTTTTTGTCACCTTCTATCTTTTTTTTTAGTAAATGATGACCTCTGTTAGTGTGGCCAATAAGGAACGGGAACACTGACAACACTTTTTAAAGCTGTGATCATCAGGTGTAGTGATGAATGCACGTTTGTTCAAGGGCGTATATATTCTCGTCCTTGAAGAGACCTGTTCTGCTTCAAAACGAAGCTGTCCTTGAAGCAATGATCTGTCTCTGTGTCCCATGATACGGGGGAAAAAAGACATGTCTCCTCTCTTCATTAATTTATTGTAACCGACAGAACCATGGACCTGCCGGATACTCGACGTACAGTATTTATACTGCATGTCAAAGATCCGACAGGTGCACGGTTCTCTCGGTTACAATAAATTAATGAAGAAGGGAGACATATCTTTTTTAAGAACATATATGTTCTTAAAAAGGAAGCTATTCTCCGAGGATAAAATGAAAACACAGGTAAATCGACAAATACAAAATAAAGGCGCTGCGGAGAATTGCTATTTCCCTCTTAAGAAAGTGCCTTTCACGCGTGAATAGGTAAATAGAGGGATGAAGTGGGAAAAAGTGTGTGGCCGAGAAGAGCTGCCTACCTCGCCAGAAAAAAATGTTGTGTATCCACTTAATGTTTTGATGTGATAGCTACCTTCTATGATTCAGTAGCTAACGTTTAGGTGAACAAAAAATTGACAAGGTGGTAATTCTATTTCTGGTGAATTTAGAGCGGCGTCAAAACTTTTTCAAAAGCGATAGTAAATTATGTAAAAAGTATTGTGTTACTCCAAAATTCAGTAAAGGGAAATTCGATGAAACGGTGCAAGTGATTCAATGAAATGGCATTCGATGAATCGGCTTTCAATGAAATGTTCGGTACCCGTTTACATGCCGTCTTTGTGCATATTTGTTTATGTACAGACACCCAGAAGTGCAGTTAAGTTGCTACATACAGTCTACAGCTTATTGTGTGTTTTTTTAACCTGGTAGTGCTTTATAATTTCGCAGCTGCTCGATTTTGGTACTGTAGTGTGCAAAATGTACAAACACATTTGAGGTGGTGCCTATGTTTCATGGTCTCTTAGATAACATCAGTAACTATAGTTCGTGACAGACAATAAATTTTGTCCTGTCACAATACTTATTTTTTGTATTTATTTTCATTTTTTGTATTATGTTTGTTACTTGCCTTCCCCTGTAATGCCTTCGCCTTGAGGGTACTGAAATAAATGAAATAATAAGCATGGAGCATCTCTTTCCAGTGCTCAGCTTCCAGCATGCGCTCATTGCTTTCATTCGTGCTGTAGTTTCACTGGTATGCTGGAAGCTCATGAGATGTTAAAGTGTTGTCGAAGCTAGCAAGCTCGTGCTGGAGAAGGGACTACTCGAAAGGCCTGTCTGCCGTTCTTGTCCTGCCTGTTGGTAGTAGTGTGTGCATGTGCCTTTCAAACAGATGCAGTAGAGAGGAAGTGGGCCTTTAACAGTCTCTCTTCATTCCCTTTCAGGATCACCCACTGTCACTTGCCATTCCAGAGCAAATGGTTGTACATTGGTACAGAGCGTGGGAACTTGCATGTAGTGAACATAGAATCATTTACCCTTTCTGGCTATGTTATCAACTGGAACAAGGCCATTGAACTGTGAGCACAACCATTGTTCGTGTCATAAGAGCCTGTTGCTTGTTGGCTGCATGCAGCCCCTTTGTCACTTGCCTTTGATAGACAAGTTGTGAATAGGTGTTTCGGGACTGAATTTTCAGAAATTTATGGAATACCTATAGAAGAGGCGGAAAAAATTTAAACTTTACGGCCTGGCTTTTGGGTGCATGCTAAAAATAACACACAAATGGGAAGAAGTAGGGCTTTCTGGATTGGACTGGTATTGTTAAAAGCACTGCTCGATATGTCTCATGGTTGGCAACAATTTTAACAGCGTGCTCTACATGTATGAGACTAGTGATACGTTGCAAAACAATCCTTAGGGTTCTGGCCTCTTCCAATTTAGCTTTGATAGATACATTTCGCAAAGTTTTCTTGGGACCTGTTTTGAATTAAACCACTGAAAGTACCCAGACCTACTTTAGGTGGACGTTCGTTTACTTGCCTGAACATTTTTTACACACCTGAACCAAATTAATTGCGCAAGACTTGACACCCTTTCACTTCTGAAATCCACCTCTTTTTTTGCTCTAGTTCTCGCAAAACTCATCCTGGTGCGGTGGTCCATATTAGTGACAACCCCGTGGATGCCAACAAGGTAAGCTTGTGGAACACGTTCAAGAAGATTCTTTCATAACTTATAACGTACACAAAACCATAGCTTACTTTTTTGTTTTTTTCCAAGTGATAAGAATTCATCACGTTGTTGAACTTTGGCTCAAAATGCGTTAATAACTGACCTTACAGATAGCAGAATGAAGTGTAGGGGCGTGAGTACTATAATCCAAAACCGTGAGTCAGGTTGTACAAGAATCTTGGTCTTACCTTGTGGTAACTACAGCAAGTGTGTTTCAACTTGCCTGTAGCATTTTTGTTGCTGCAAGAAATTTTACTTTACTCTAAAATTAGCTCCAAGTTTGTTTTCAATTTCAAGAATAAAAGTGAGCGTTTTCTTCCAACCTTTTGCAAAACTTGGCGACGTCGTTTGGAGGTCGCAGTGTCCCTCAGTGACGATATTTGAATGCAGCATCATAGATTGGGCCCGAGCAGTGCGTGAGCACTTGATTTGGGCACGTGATAATCAATAGCTCGACAAGCATTCGGGTAGTGGCCCGTGTCCGATTGCTGCAATGACGACAATAGCCGTGTGGCAATAATAAACATTAGCGACATATAATCGGCTCCGGATCATGTGGCCGCTTGTTCTGGTTGTGAATTGAGGGGGGAACACTGTTCGTCTTTCTTCAATTTTTGCGTTAGACTACCATTGCACGAGGAAAATATCTAATGCGTGTGTCATAAGTTATGAACATCAGAGATTCATTCTAAGCGGTATTTATGCAAAGTACAAAAATTGTTGCTTCGCCCTTTCACTAACTACTGGAGCAGCCATAAAAATGTTCTAGTTGCATATTTTGCCGATGCTAAAACGTTCTGTAGTCCGGGGACACTATGGCCACGTTTTTCAGGTGTACATACATGCTCTGCTCAGTATTTATGATGACTTGTCTTAACATCTATTGTAAGGTTACCGTGCGAGATGCAAACCACTAATGCTGTTCCGTGAAACTCAAAACTCATACTTGTAGACCTCCCTTTTATTGCTGTATACTCCTGCAAATATCAGTGTTAGTGCTTTGAAAACTCGTGATGTCAGCTTCAAGGGATGCTAACCTTTTATTTGGAACAGCTTATATTCGTTTTGTGTAAGCAGATAAACCTCTCTTACATAAAGACATTTTCAAAGCTTTAAAACAAATATTTTGTCCCCATTGAAAAAAAAAAAACACTCTTAAAAGGAAATTTTTTTACGTTCTGTCGAAAATGCAAGTTCATTGAAAACGAAGAAAGACAAGTACTTTAAAACCAATAAATACAAGGCCATGCCTCTACTTTCTCGTGTGTGCTTCTGCAATAACTGCACTCTAAAATGAATGTGTGTTCTTTCGAAGGAAATATCAATTTCTCTCCTGTTTTAGACCTAACATATGCGAGGGCACCTGTTTGTTCTGTTGGACATAGTGCTTCTTGGAAGTGCACTAATGTGCTGCAGGAAAACAGCAAGGTGCATTGTGGGTATCATGCACAATTTTGTAATTTGTATTCTTTTTGGAATAATATTGGCTTCCTTCAGAGCAGTTGTAGGGGTGGTTGGTGCTCAGATAAAATCGGCAATAAACAAAAGTGCAAAACTGGTGTAACAGGTTTCGTTATCCATACAAGAACACAAGTGCAAATGTGAAAATACTATTGGATGATTACACCTGTACTTTCAAAATATTGGAGGGCAAAAAATGACACAAATACAACCCCTATCATGAATTGTTACTTAAAATATTGTTTAATGTTTTGCCAGCTACTGCTGGCAAAGCAAATGGCTGCACTTTCATGTAGTTTTGCATTCCCTGCATATCTCTTATACTATGATTCTCTGCACTGTGTCACCAAAGCAGGAAACCACAGCTACTACATTGACTTTTGGGTCCCAGACTTTTAACAAATGTCTTCACGAAGCTACACTACTTTTTTTTCCTTTTAGTCTGCTGTTCTTTGATATGCTGATATGCATATTTTCGAGTTGATTGTTCTTTCCCTAATAGACCGATCTCACCCAGCCAGTTTGACTACGCCACCACTGCCGCAATGCATCGAGGGAACTTTAGTCTTTCTGCACGTGCGACATCCTCGCCGGAGCTCTGCGCATGTTGAGCACAAGACTGTACGAGCCCTATCGTGCACTGCCGTTTGTCTCCTTTCGAACTAAAGTCATGGCGGCGTCACGCATGCGTCGAACGCCTGGTGAGATCGGTCTATTGTAGCAGCTTAGATGGGCCATTTTGTTGGTCCCCGTAAAATACATTGCAGTTGGAAATAACTCTGGAGTATGTATACTGTATGTATCTTAATGTTGTCTTTGTTTCTAGCTGCTGGTTGGATTTGAGACTGGAGCGCTTGTTCTCTGGGACCTACGAAATCGTGCTGCTGACGTGAGGTTTCAGCATACGGAGGTATGTTTAAATTGGAATAAGCTTGAATGTAAAAACAACTGTAACTTTGTTTTTGTTTTGTTTGTTCTTTTTGTCTAGGCTTTACATTCTGTCACGTGGCATCATGAGGGCAAGCAGTTCATGTGCAGCCACGCCGATGGTAGCCTAACAACATGGAACATTCGCATGCCTGCCAAGCCTGTGAACATTATCTTTCCACATGGTAAGATGGCTTTTCATGTTCTTTGTTTATTTTATAATCCAGAAGGTCAGAGGCATATTCCTAAATATTACGTCTGATAAAAAAAAAAAAAAGAAAAGAAAAAGACCCTCAAATAAAAGTGTTGAATTGAAACAAACTATGTACCTAGTTGGGATACGTAAGGGGCAATTGTTCACCAAAATTCAATCTGGTGAACCATTGCCCTATGCCTTTTATCTGTGGTGGCAGTGTTTTTCGATTCACTCAAGCTCCTCTGTGGTTGGTCCACAATTTTCACAAATATCGGCCATTACTCCTAGCCAAGACAATGTGAGTTGTTCGAGCAGTCGACACATTATTGACCAGTTGGTCCCAGCAGATATTCTGAGTCGACTTTGACGGGAAAAATAACGGAGAAGTAGTAATGGTTTGTGCAACCCAAAAGTGTGGCCACGCACCATGTTTCTAAAAAAAATTAAAAACACTAAAACGAAAAAAAAAAAAAAGAAAATGAATAAACACTTCCACGTAGAATTAGTATGAAAAATTGTGAGAAAAGGTTTGCACGCATGGTCACAAGCGGCTCTTGTAACACCACCTTGCTAAAAAAAAGAAAAGAGAAAAGAATTTGTTTTTTTGGCATACTTTTTACAAATTGCAGAGCATGCTTCATTGGGAAATGCTTTGAATGAGTCAGCTTAGCAAAGTGACTTAACTTACTCATTTCTTAATTAAAACTAGTTATGTTTCTTTTCATATATTACACTATGTTTGTGCTTTGTCAACTTCCCTCATTTGTTTTGTCTAGTGAGGAACACCAAGGAAGGCAAGCCTGATCCCTGCAAGCCCATCTACAAGGCAGAATGGAGGACTTTGGGGAGCGTACGTACAGATCTTCTCAAATCTGTCAGAGCATAGGTTAAAGCTAAAGTTCTTGTACACGTAACCTAGCATGTTAAGCTTTGATATTATAGGCTCTACCGATACGAGTTTCACTTGTGGAGAGAGAGAGCGAGAAACTACCTCAGTGGCCCTGGAGCAAAGTGTTGGCCTATGGATTTCAATCCTGCGAAGTTCCAATCGCCCCTAACCTAAAATGATTTTCGCAGCGTAAATATTGTGTGGCATTTTTTCTTAAAGGCCTACGTACAACATCGGTTTTCTGCAAGGAAGATAATCCTCTTAGTGCTCCCCTCTCCTAAGCTGCGAGAGGAGCCAAGTTGGGGCAAGGTAAAAAAGTGGAGAGGATATAGGAATGGAGGAGGCAGGCAAGAGTGGAAAGCGCAAGTGTACGTCGGCCTTTAAGGAAGTTTATTTTGAAACGTGCATGATGTTTTTTTAATTGGATGCAGCAGCTTCAGGGAAGCACATTGGACATCACATGAATTTGATGGGGTGGGCAATGTTCTGGTTCTTTCCCCCTACTGAATGTTTAGCTGGATACAGCCGCTGACCGATTTTTCGGACTTGGAGGGGGACCCCGAAATTGTCCAGATAATCAAGTGGTCTGAAAAATCTATTTCAGACAAATTATCAAATTTCCGCGCATATTTCGCTGTGTATTGGCCACTTTTCACTTGCTTGATGTCGAGTTCTCGTGCAACTTCCGCTTTATATTGTTCACTTTTCACTTGTGTTTTTTTAATCTGTTTGACCACGGTGCTGCACCTTATCGGCACCTTCGTTGGCACAAACTGCAAAGTTTAAGTTGGCACCATTTGGCACTATTTGGAGACAATGTTTAATCCACCAAGCTCGCTTCAATACGAAGCCTATCAACAAACAAACTTCGCGGCTCGAAGACTACAAGAATGGCAAACGGCCGCTCTTCTTGCGGTTGCACCCGAAAAACGCGGACCTCGAGCAGAACTAGAAGAACCATGAGAATGGGCAGTTGGTGGCCATGTTGGCTATAGTGGAACCGAAAAACCCGACTATAGCCTCAACCCAGCTTGTTTATTGCGTAGAACGTGGTATTGAGGCTACAGAGGCAAAATCAAAACAACCAAAATAGCGGCGACTAAGCTCGCGGCGCTATCGCGGTGGCTGCTTTGTGACTGTAAACTGAGGTAATCGCTCAAACTATGTCAGAAATATTGAGCAATAAGCTTTATGGCGTCTGAAATTTCGGTCAATGTCATACATTAACTCCGTGGGGTGAGTGACGGTTCGGCGAAAATGTCCAAATAATCTAATCTGTTCGAAGCATCGGCGTCCAAAAAATCGGTCGGCGACTGTAAACGGAATTGGCGACCTCTCGGTGTGGGTGTTACGCTCTGAACTTTAGAGTAAGCTCCCCAAATATTACTTTTACTTGCAAAGTGAAGTAGATTTTTTAAAAAAGATTCATTCAGCTAGTGGTTGCTTCATGGGCAAGGAATTATGCTGCGTTATGTCGTGACGAAGCAAATTAATGAAAAAAGTGAGGAAAGGGGCAGGTTTAATTTTGAGGTTGTCATACTGTCTTTCTGCTGGCCGATTTACTGGAAGCTGACAGGCCAAGATCTGTATCGAAGTTGTAGCATAGCCCTTATCGTTAAGGCGAAATGCTTGTGTGGATACTATCTGCACGAGTCCGCTCTAAAAGTGATTATGATCCTAAGCAAAAGATAATGGTCGTGAGAACATTCTTTGAGCAATATTTTTAGTCATTGCTTTCGGTTTTTCTAGAAGTGTTCTGTTAGTCAAAGTTATAGTTGAAATCAAGATATCTGTTCTGGATTTTTGTTTGTGCTATATATACGTTTTGATTCTTTCTAGTAATACAGGTGGTTCTGTCCGTAAGCATTAGCATTATTCCCACTAAATTTTTCATTTTTCTCAATTTCTGCTGAGGTAGTGATGTGTGTCCAGAGCTAGTCGGTGCAGACGTGCTAATGTCTTGAAATTGAGTACAGAGCTCCGACCGTTGTGTTCGAGTCCCCATTTTTTTCTGTCTCACAACTTTGATATTGAAGGCACGAGTGTAGCTCTGAAACGCCATTTTCTGCAAGTTCACTTGTGCGAAAACGTCCTTTTATAAAACAAGTTGCCATAGTCACTGACAAGCTGGGGACAGCGGGGAGTAGCTTCAGTGGTTCCGTCTCCAGCAGATGCTCCCTAACCTTCGACAACGCTTTGGCATCTCGCGCACGCACGCACAGCCACAGCATGGTGGAAGGCATGGAGTGCGTGCCGGGGGCCAGGCGTTCTAAAGACACACCCTGCCCTTCCCACTCTGTTAGTGACTATGGTGCCCGTGCTTCCCACAACACTGCACAGAACTCCCGAGACAGTTCCTGGCTTGGCTGTGTGATGTTAGTTTTGTGCTTCTCCAAATCTTTTTAGTTTTACTCTGGTGTTTATGTTGCACCACTTTAAATTGAAGGGTCTCTTCTAGAAATCTTGTTTGTCGCATTAGTCGGCAATTCCGGTGTTAACAGCACACCAGTAATCCAGGATTTGTTGGTAGTTTAATGTGAGTCAAGCCCACAAATTCTGAAGTACTAACCTTGCAGACGTGAGCCTAGAAATTATTTTCGGGTTGTCCATGTCGGCAGGACATTGCAACTTCTTTTTATTTTCTCCTTTTTTCTGTCGTTGCAGAGACTCCTTTGTGATTTTCTCTGGGGGCCTTCCTTTCGAGAAGAGTGGCCAGACACCTGCTTTGACTGTTATTCATGGAAAAACCACAACAGTTTTGGAAATGGAGCACAACATAGTTGACTTTGTAACCCTCTGTGAAACCCCATTCCAGAGTGGTGAGCTAGCACTAGCTGTTTTTTTAATGGCAGTACTGTCTTTTTTGTTACGTCCAGGTTTGCTTTAACCTCTTTCCTTCTTTTCTTGTTTCTTGCAGACTTCCATGAACCCTATGCTGTTGTTGTTCTTCTACAGAATGATCTAGTGGTGGTTGACCTAACAAGCCAAGGGTGGGTAACGCCTTATGTGACCGTGTTTCTGGTAGTCCATAATGGGACGCCGGCGTGGAAAGGCAGAATGCTTGCTTGCATACGTTCTCTCTATGAAACACTTAAAGTGCCAATCATTGATTCTCCTTTAATCAGCCTAGCCATTGAGGAGTATGAGTGGTGTCATGCACAAATTGCCACACCATGATAGTGGCAAACAATTTCCACTGTTGCCACAGTGGCTGCATTGCCATTGAGTGCGATACTGCTCGTCCTCCTCACTGGCTAAGATAATTAAAGGATCAACGATTGGTGCTTCAAATGCTTTGCAGTCACCACATACTAACCATTGAAGTCTGTCAAATATCTCTAGATTTTCGCTTCCCAATCTTTACATTTGCCATGTCACCATAGTGCTTTGTTATCTTGCTGTGTCAACATCATTGTCGCAGATGACATTTTTTCTTTGGGTGTGTAGCTACCCATGCTTTCAGAATCCATACTCAATGGACCTGCACGAATCTCCCGTCACTTTTTGTACCTACCTGGCTGACTGCCCGACGGATTTGATACCAGCCTTCTACTCAGTCGGGAGCAAAGCTAACAAGCGGAGCGGATTTTCTGATAAGGTGAGTTCTTTGCGGACATAGAATGTCCCTAACATCCTGGATTCCAAGCTGTTTTAAGCTGCCTGAGGAGTGCTGCATGTGCTTGTGCAGTGCACACACCTGTTATCATTGCACCTTCAACACTAACGAACAGAGAGTTGTGATGGTTGAAATTGCCTCTTCTCTCTCTAAGGGTAGTGTGAATCGGGTAAATCTTTGTGTGTAAAGGAACCATGAAACCATTTGGTGATGCTGTTTTGTTTTTCACTCCTACATGTGTGATGGATAAGAACTTGTTCAAACACATGCTTCTTTTTATGCCCAAGGCTTTTGATATACACAGCAAGTGTCACAACTTCTAAGAGTTCTAGTAGTTATTTCAAAAGTACCCTTTTGAATGTTCATAAGTTGCATCAGTGTAAACCAGTCAACCCTGAAGGAACTCTGACATGATCTGTCAGCAGGGACCCACACATCGGCCACTTTTAACGGAGCCAGGAAGCTGAGGCTCTAAGAGAGCCAAGTTTGCATGGGTGTTGTAACAAATGTTGTCAAACACTAGCTCTGCCAAACGGACGAATTGGTGGGTTCTGCCGCTAAATAAAGTTTATCCATAAAACTAAAATGTAAAAAAAAAAAATCAGTTATGATGAATTTAAATGGCCTAGTTTGTTAGATCTTATGTTTTGCATGGTATGATCTTTGTAAACATAGTGTGCGGTTGGAAATGATGTGTGATGAGGATACTCATTGATGTTTTATTGGCAGGAGTGGCCAATCAGTGGTGGAGAATGGGGAACCTCTACAGTGAGCTATCCCGAGGTGATCGTGACCGGGCAAGTCTTAATTCCTGCAAAACATTCCTCTTTAGCACCTCACCACCGTTCACCCCATGAATTCCTCATTGTCTTTCTTTGCAGGCATGCAGATGGCTCCTTGAAGGTTTGGGATGCATCTTCAGGTAAGGAGCAAGTCAGCCTGAGTAGTTTTTTTACAACAATATATGACCAGCTAGGGCTTTTTCCAAGGGTGGTCACTAGGCACGACCCGTATTTCAGCCAGTCTTGGACTTTGCGTTTAATAAAAAGTGTTGACTTAGTTTTTTTGTTTGTTTTTTGGACACAAGGTCTTATGATAAAGGGAGATAGGGTTGTACGAATATTCAAGTTTTCGAATAGTAGTTTCGAATAATACGCTATTCAATATTTGCTTCAAGATGAACCGCAATGTAGTTTTCCAAGTGTGATCACGTCGGGTTAGCCCCGTTGAGCGCTCTTCTCACCGAGCACCTGCGCACTGCGGGGAAGCAATACTCGGTGGCATCGCGGGTATTGCTTCTCCGCAGTGCGCAGGTGCTCGGTGAGAAGAGCACTTAACGGGGGCTAACCCGTTACAATCAACACTTGGAAAACTATATTGCAGTTCCTCTCGAAGCGAATATCGAATAGCATATTATTCAAAACTACTATTCAAAAACTCGAATATTCACACAACCCTATCTCCCTTTATCCCAAGACCGTGTTTCCAAATAAAAAACAAACTCAGTCGAGTTGGGAGCAATGTCTTGATAACCGGAGTTCATAATTATTGCTTGTTTTTTTATGTTGTAAAATTTTATATTTAAGGAATAATATTGGCATATGAAAATCAGATCTATAAATCCTCTTGATTAGGATAGATGTGACAAATTTGTCATTCACACGCCACATTTCATAAATATATGTAGTTATGTTAAAATTAACTGAGTTTAGAAGTGGACAAGTGGAAAGTTGGCAACAACTCTGAGTATGGCTGAATTTTCGTTTAGGCATGGTGCACTGTAGTAAAAGGCTTAAAGGACACATGCAAAGGAAAAAAACATTTTTTTTAAACAGCCTAGATGGAAAAAGTATGTTATAAAATGAATTTACAAAGAAGAAAGGAAATTTTTAGAGCTATATTTACGGCGCAAAACGAATTTGTAGTTGGCTCCCGCGGGAGCCGCCGCTGGTCTTAGGTAGACCTGTGTGTCGCCGCTGCCGCACGCTGAGCGTTGTGCGCCGCCGCTTCAACGCGTTTCTCCACGCCGCCGCCGCCGCTGCCGCACGAGTTCATCCGCTTCGGGCGCCGCCGCCGTCATCTGACCGGCGCACAGGTCTGTCACGTCTGCTTGCGCTTTTTCAAAAGCTTCATTTGGGCTCTAAAAGTTACTTATTAATCTTTGTTTTTTGTTGCACTTCAAACGAAGATGAATAAGTAACTTTTCGAGACCATAGGAAGCTCCGAAAGAGCGCAAATACCACGTGACAAATAGGGGCCAGTCACGTGATAAATATGGGCCACTTTTCGCGGCGCCCGTGGGCGCCAACTACAAATTTGTATAGCGCCGTAAATATAGCTCTAAAAAATTTATTTTTCGTTGTAAATTCGTTTTATGACTTCCTTTTCCCAACCCGGCTGTTTTAAAAAAAAAGTATTTTCCTTTGCATGTGTCCTTTAAAGAATCTATTCAATTAAAAGATTTTCAACCAAAATCACTATTTGCTTTGAATTCACTTCAAACTCAAAATTCACTATTCGCACATGACAAGAAAAAGGCAGATACACACTGCCTGACGAGGCCCAGTCACCCTAGTCCACTATTAAAGAGCAAAAACAAAACGTTGGCCGAAAACAAGAGCACAGTATTACGAATTTTACTCAGACTTGTACACATTACTGAAAAAAGTAACCGATTACAATTACAATTACTTCACTGTAAAAAGTAACTGATTATATGTACAACCTCAAAAAGTAATTGGAATATTACTTTAAAGTAATCGATTACTTACCATGTTACTTTTCATTCAGCTTTTTTTATTACAGTAGCATAATCCTTAAAATCCCACGCTCAGTTACAAAAAAAAAAAATTGTTTTTGTTTAGGGTTGTGTGTTACCAACATACCCAATCCCTCTCGTGAAAAATAAATAAATAAATAAAAACAGTGCTGTTTAGATACATTACTCACAAGAGGCTGGATAATGTCATACCAGGACGTAGTCTCCGGTGTACCCTCCAAAAAAATGTACTCAGGAAACGAAGCATAGTGAAGTGGCCTACTAATCCTCAAGGTCCCGTGCTTAATAATTTCAAAAAATAAAAATAAAAAAATAAAAAAATTGATTGTTGTTTAGAGTTAAGTGACTCCAGCACATCTAAACCACCACCCCCCCCCCTTTTTTTACAAAAAAGGGGAGAGAAGTTGTAATGGGTAATTTGTAATCGATTACAACAAAGAAGTGATTAAATTACAAGGATCGTTACTCCTTAAAGGAAGTAATTGAAGCTTTGCAAAATTACAGTAAAATGTAATCGATTACAAGTAATCTATTACTTGTAACGTGCTACGTACAAGTCTGATCATACTACATCCACAAAAAAAAAAGAAAAGTACTCTTTATATACATACTACTGCTACATTGAACGAAAGCACTCAAAGAACTTTTAATTAAGAAGACCCATTGACGGTGCTATACACAATGAATGTGGAAAGAAATTGGCACACTAAATTTATTCTGTAGGACATAAAAAGAGCTATCTTTTTCATTGTTTTTTTAAGCTGTGGTGTGAAACACTATTTTTGTATTATTCCCATAACATCTGGATGATTATTTAAAAATTGAGGTACTAAGTATGCTCATTTTTGATTTCTAAAGGTTGTCCATGATATCCTGTAGGATTCATGTCTCAAATTAAAATGAGTACTACTACTCTAATGGTATATCTAAAAAAAAACGGGGGTTTAGTCATGAGTTGCAGATACAGGCTGTTTCAGGTGTGTGTGGAGGAGGTCTTAATTTGTGGACCTTTGGTGCTGCAGTGACCCTGCAGGTCCTGTACCGCCTGAAGACCTCAAGGTGTTTGAGAAACCCAAGAACAGGAGCGTGCAGGACGACGACCCTTTTGCCGTGGAGAAGGTTGCCTTCTGCGCTGAGAGCCGTCTGCTCGCAGTGGCTGGGTCCAGTTTCTACCTCATTGTCTTTGCTTTTAAGAAGCAGGAGGCCTCTGTAGAAGTGGAGGTGAGCTGGCATCCACTGCTTTTATGATGTGGTAGAGGAGACTGCACCTTTGAGGAAAAAAAGTCTAGAATTGTCAGGAAGTTTAGTCAGTTTTTGAAAGATACGAAAAAAGGTCAAGAAGCTTGGGTTCAGAAATTGTGGGTGTCTGAAGAAAACAACAACATTATTTCGTGCTTCCAAATAAAAATATTTTTTTCTAAAGAAATTCAGCAATGAGTGGGGAATTGATAGGTGGATATCCCTATGGGAGCTAATTGAACCGAGAAAAAAAACATATTAACTGGGATATAATTATAATGCAATTCAATGCAAAGGTGCAAGCAGAGCTGGACAAGAATGACAAAAAATAATCCCTGGAGAAAGGGAACAAGGGGGACAAAGGACAAACACAAATCTCCAAAACACAGCTAGGTGACTGGTGAGCGACCGAAAAAATCCGCCTGGTCCGGGTATCAGAGCTCGGGACCTCTTCATTACAGGTGGAGCGCTCTACCAACTGAGCTAACCAGGAGTTAGACGTCAGTGAGAGCGAGCAGGTTTTATCAGCTGCCACCAGTCTAGCACCAACAAGGGTGAAGCTTGCAATTTAAGGTTATAATTATAATGCAATTAAATGCAAAGTTACAAGCAAGCTGGACAAGAATGACGAAAATAATCCCTGAATAATCCTTGAAAATAAACATTAGACAGAAGTCTGTCTGGTTGGGGAAATAATTATTAAAATAAGACGACCAACCAATCCCTAAATCTGGGGCCCAATGTTTGAAAGCTGTTCGGCTTCTTCTTCAGGGGCGACTATGGAGGAAAGGAGCCGCAATCTTCTTTTTCCTTTATGGCAGAGGCAGATGCACACAAACCCTTCTTCTTCCTCTCTGGCCGTTTTTAATGACACGTGGTGGAGCCTGTTCACATACACAGATGGCAGTGCTCCAAGAGTCCTATTAATGTTTGTTGGTGTTGTCTGAATCTGCCAAGGTTCAAGGAAGAGCCTCCGGCGAGGGTTAGTTTCGATGTCCAGGATGCACGTGTTAAGAAAGTCAATGCAGTGGTCACTTCTTTCACAGTGTTCAGCAACTGCGCTGCACTCTTGATCGAAGTTGCGCACATCACCCTTGTGTTGACGAATCTGAATACACCGCATTGCCCGTCGTGAAAACCGAAGTTGACAACACCGCCAGTCGCAGGTTGATATGCAACGCCGGCCAATCACGCACATCAGCGTCCCCTACATCAAGGGAACAAGTGATGCTTTGGTACGGGTGCTAGCGAAGGAGGGCATTCAGATGGCCCACAAGCCAATTTCAACCATTAAACGCTTCATGCTACGACCAAAAGATAGGCCCCCTAAAGAGAAAGCACAAAGTGTGGTGTACGAGGTCCCCTGCGTGGAGTGCCCATCCTCGTACATCGGCGAAACAAAGAATTTTCATGAATGGATTCGTCAACACAAGGCTGATGTGCGCAACTTAGATCAAGAGCTCAGCGCGGTTGCTGAACACTGAAAAATCAGCAGAACCCATCCTTTGGGAATGATTATCTACGTTAATGCGAATAGCATCAAGCGGTCTCGGAGTTATGCGCGTTCGTCAGGTGGCCGGCACACTCTGGATACGCCAGCCCACTCTTGAGGCGATTCTAAATTTGTTGACACTTTCACAGCCCTGCGCACGATCTCCGCAGCCCAGCACGTGCGTTTGTGTCACTTAGGAAGGCGAGCAAAGCACGCGCCATACGCACAAACACTCAAAATGGTACCGACCAGACTTTCTGGCGTCTCAGCTAGTCTCAACCAACGGTACTCTAAACGGTTGTTTATATCTTTACCATAGGACGCGCTTTACAGCGCTGTCACAGCTACCGGTGCGCGCGCGTTCCATGCACGAGGGCTCATTCCGCTCTCGTGAGGCTGAGCACGGCCGCTACATCACCCTCTCCCGAGCGCGGGAGAGGGTGAGCCAGCGGCCGTGCTCAGCTCACGAGAGCGGAATAGGCCCTCGTGTATGGCCGCAGCGGCTGCTGACAGCGCTGTAAGCGTCCTATGGTAAGATATAAACAACCGTTTAAAGTGCGTTGAATGACTGCCTTCATAGCTCTGTGGTTAGCGCGTCTGCCTGCTGATCAAAGGGTCAACGGTTCGAAATCCCAGCTGGCGCCGGTCTTTTTATTTATTTATCGACCCGCGGCGTAAGAGAGTTAGATAGCCAGATAGATAGATAGATAGATAGATACATAGACGAAAAGTGCGTGAAGTATCCAAAGAATGCTATTCGCATTAATAAATGACCACCACATTGACTTTCTTAACACACGCATCCTGGACATGGAAACTAACCCTCGCCGGAGGCTCTTCCTTGAACCTTTTGCACATTCAGACCACTCCAACGAACATTAATAGGTCTCTTGGCGCGCTGCCATTTGTGTATGTGAACGGGCTCCACCACGTGTCATCAAAAAACGGCCAGAGAGGAAGAAGGGATCAGTGTGCATTTGCCTCCACCATAGAGGAAAAAGATTGCGGCTCCTTTCCTCCATAGTCTCCCCTGAAAGAAGAAGCCGAACAGGTTTCGAAACGTTGGGCCTGATTTAGGGATTGGTTGGTCGTCGTAATTTAATAAATATAAACCGAGTGTATCAATGAGGCTCCACTGTAGTTAATGTTCTTAGTTGACTTTGGCAGTCTTTCTGAATCAGTCAATCCTGTTGTCTAGGTGCTTGAGACCCCCATACTCTACGAGGTTGACGATGGGCGATTGTTCCCGGATGCGAGTATCAGCGTCAGTCGTCTCAGCAAGGTTCCTGCCCTAGTGCCTTGGAAGAAACTTGTAAAAAGGTGAGCACTTTGGCCTCAAGTTGTTTCCAACGCTGTTTTTTTTCTCCTCCGAGCACGACATTGTGACTGTTGTTGATAGTTGAACATTGCACAAGCTATGAATCAAAGTTTGATTCATTTTGGCATACTTGCTGGCTTTGCTGTGTAAAACTTTGGATTTTTCATTTCAAGTATAGGCATGTAGCTAATAGTGGATTTTGATTTTAAAGCGAATAAGGGTTTCGGCCAAACATCCGAAGGCCCGTGGGGGTGTGCGGACAATGTGAGAACCGCTGCTCTAAGCCTTTCACTAATGCAACATGCTTAAGTGAAATCCCAGCTGAACTTTCGAAGGTCGTTTCGAGCTTCCACTTGTCATTTCTAAATTAAGTTAATTTTAATTTACCTACCGTAAGTACCGCACATCCGCCCACTCCACATTAAGCGCCCACACCCAAATTTGTAAGATCTGAGGAATACCCGCAGTACATTTATATCTAAAATTGATGACCGGACAAGTGCCCATCTCCTAGTTTTTTGCGATTATCTCTAAATTTTGAGTGGGAGCTTGCCCAGTATTTTACGGTATATTTATAGACTGTGGCCTCCCAAAAGTCCAATGCCTACATTGAGATGTCAAGTAAACGGCAGCGTTTGACTTAAAATTAAACCTATAGCGATGTCCAGCTTTCCCTAATCAAGGAGATTTATAAATATTCTTGCTATATGCAAATATCTTCAGTCATGGACGATTTACACAGGTTGTTGGGGGCCAGGGCATCTCTGCTTAACATGTACAGCATGCCCCCCAAAATAAATTTCAGTGTTTTTTTATCACAAAAATACAATATGCAATGCCGAATGCTCATCCTCCACCCAAATGTAGCACTAGAGGTTCGAACCAGATGCCAAAGTTTAAGCAGAAATCAATATTTTATTCAAAAGCGACTACGATTTTTTGAAAATTGTCAATGGGAAAAATGGTTCCCCTTTTCGCCTTATGTTCGGTTTTTGGTGCCACAGAGTTCCATGTATTCAAGAGCTCCGTCAGCCGCCGTTTTCCCATTGAAATTTTCAAAAAACCACATAACTAGGGTTCTGTGTTCTCGGAGTTTTATAATGCGAAAGCATTAACTGTCTCGTGGAGCGAGCCGACGTCATCAGTTTGAAGCGCGAAAACGGCACCTAGTTTCCCTGATCCCAAAGGTCCCATTGGCTGGCGCGCGGCGACGAGGCTCCCATTGGCCGCTGCGCGCGTCAGTTTCAACGACCGCCGCCAGATGGCGCTGCGTGCCCAGGAGCCAGAGTTGCACGTTCATCTCCGTAGCGCCGTCTTTCCTGCACGGCATGTTGATCTCGCTCCTCACTTGACTGAATTGTGGCGCGCTCAGAAGCAGGAAAACGTACGCCGGCGTGCTTGCAACGTCTGCTTTCCTGCACGGCACTTGATCTGGCTCCTCACGTGATCGGATCTCGACGAATAGCAGCGCGGCAGCACATGGAAAACAGACGCGCAACTCTGGCTCCCGTAGGGAGCCGATATAGGAACTCTAGTGCCGCCAGCGCGCCGATAAAAATAATTACCGCAACCCCATGCCACTACGGGCCCTGTGCCGGTTAAAACGGCGCACGCTCGGAGGCTTCTGACTGTCTCGCCGCCGACCAACATGCCGTCGCCTCCATCATCCACATCGTCGGCCGGTGCTTCTGCTCGTCTCGCCGCCGACCAACATGGTGCCTCCTCTGGCATCCACATTGTCGCCGGTGCTTCTGCCACAACTTGAAAACATTACTCGTGCCGCAAAACTCTGCGGATCACTCCGCGGCGTTCCATTGGACATTCATGCTTTCGCATTCACAACTCGTTAAAAGTGCTTAAGTGTCTTTCGACTTTTTTTTTTTTTTTCTTCAACTTTGGAGGGTGTTTTTCGTAATTTACTTTTTGCCGAAAATTCAGAGTTTATTGGAGTTTATTTTTGTTTAATTCCCAATTCTTCAAAATCTGGAATTTTAATTTCGCAGTGTTTCCTATTAAAAATAAATATATAATATCCAAATGTAAACATTTACTGGACAAAAAAAAAAAAGCGATTGTATCAATTTTTTTAGTTGTATTCGGCGTTGGTGCTTTTACTACTGGCAATACTAATTTGTCCTACAACAAAAGTTGCACACAGGTGTTGCTTCAATAAATGTCGATATCTCAAAATCAATAAACTCCTGGAGGTAGTCGCTGGGGAGCTGGAGAGTGTTAAAGGATGTAATAGAGAAGTTTCAACTGTTACCCTTCTCCACTTTATGCACTCTCTATGGTCCATAGCTTTCACTGTTATGAAAACACAACCTCTCCTTCCTCTAAAGCAAAAATAGTATAACCAAACTGGAAATATAAACAGCGACTTTTGTCGTGAGCTGAAAGTAGAATGACCTGTTGTCCTGACCGAAATTTGAAACAAAAGTGTGGTGGTATTTTCCCAGGACCATTGACACTATGCACTGATCAAACCATTAATTATAAAATACTTTTGTGTGTGTGTGTGTGGGGGGGGGGGGGGAATTGACACATCGAAATTTGGAGTTTATTGGATAAATAATCCGAACTGACCAAAAGTTTACCTGCAAATGTTTTTCGGAGTTTTCGGATTTATCTGAAAACACGGAACAGTACTGTGCTTATAACTTTTGAATGAGATAACAGTTAGTGCTGAAACTTTGGCATCTGGATCAGACCTCTAGCGCTACATTTGAGTGAAAAATGAGCATTTGGCAATGCAAACTTTTTGTTTTTGCAACAAAAAAAAACTTTGTCAATTTTATTTTTGGGACACCCTGCACTCATGCATGCCAGTTCAATTTTGAAAATCTTACTGCAACATTTCTGTTTCCTTTTAAAATTAAGCACATCGTACATGCGTGTGCACCCTCCCGCTTTGGAAATTTGCTTTGCTCCTAAGCATGCGGCCGCAATATTTGTACTTTTTGAAGTATGAATGAAGTTCGAAGCATGCTCTTGAAGTGCGCGCAAGCGTCGCCGAATATTGGAAGCTCACGCTGGAGGCGGGGCAACCAAAGGTCCTCCCTGCGATTCTCACCGTCAGTCACTATAGATTTCTGTAGTGCCACGAGGTTTTCTTGAGACTTTCTCAAGCATGTACTTATACTTAGTCCTTCAGCTGATGCCTATACCTGGCATCATACTGTTGAAACCCATCGTGCCAGAACAATGGATCCCGCCTCGCAGCCTCAGCACTGTCAAGCGGCGTTCTCAGACGAGTTACCCCGTTGTCTTTTCTCCAACTGCAGGCTGGGTCCGAGCACTACACCGCTCTGACCGTCAAGACGGGGCCACAGAAGTGGGGGACGGGCTTCCAGCCGTCCCTGGTCTGCATGCTTCCGTGGGTCCGCGGAGAGACGCCGGGTCACATAACTTCCCTCAGCGTCAACTCTACATACAATCTGTACGTTGCTCCTCCCGCGCCTCCTCTTCTCCCGCGCCGGTTTTCTCCACAACGTCGTCGTTCCTTGCGTTGCTGATTTCCTCCCTCTATCAGAAATGGACGTTTTCCAGAACCCCGAATGCTTTTATGCGTCGGACTTCTGACAAACAATGCTTGAATGAAGGGATAGAGGGTCTTACCTCGCCATTGTCTGGTGCGGTCCGAAGTAGTGTGTTTAAAAGGGGCCCTGCAATGACTTTTTTACTAATTTTTAATTTGCACCAAAACCTGAGCGCACTGAACGTAGTAACTTAATGACACTTTTCTTTTCTCGAATTTCGCTTTATTTTAAAAGTTATAGGCAAATTAAAATTACAAAAACAAGCAAAAAATAACCTCCTTCATGACGTCCTTGGTTGCTTGAGTGGCCGTGAACTAGACGAGGGGTAGTGAGCTGAGCGAGCGCTCACGGCTGCCGTACTCCGTGTCGACGGCGCGAGAGGGCGCCACTAAAGCGTGTTCTGGATAGGCTGTATGTAGCGGGCAGCTAGAGCGGCTCTCATTGCATTTGCTGCGCGATTAAACACAAATTCGGCATGACACTTCATTGGCCACAAACGACAGCAAACACGGGGTAAAGATCAGTTCAGAATGGGAGCCACTTCGCGCTGCCATACCGCGAAACGGCCAAACCGCCAGACAAAGCTGCTCACCGAAGGCCTTGGGAACGCTCAGAGCCGGTCGGGTCCTTCGGTCCCTACGGCCGCAGCGCCGCCGCGTACATCCGGGACCTTTCCGTGTCGGCGCCTGATCCCACTACTCCTTTCTAGTATGCGCCGCCTTTTCCACCGCTTGGTGGCGGGTATGTCGACGGATCATTTCTTGTTTCCGTACTTTATAAACTGCATTTGTTTCTTTTCTGATCTAAAATACTGAACAAAAACTACTTTTATAAATAATTGAAACGGTTCGCGCCACTTATATTTTGTATTTCGACTAAAAAGAAGCTTTTAGCGGCTCTGACCAGTAGTAAGCCCAGGACCTAAGACGTCACATTACGCGCGCTTTCGGTACCGCGGGTCGCCCCCGTCGGTGGAGGAGGTTTCCGCGTCGTCCGGTTAAAATATGACGCACTGATATTTAGTTACTCTCTCCGTGCCCGCTGGCTTGCCCGAACCCCAAGAGACGTGGAAACCGCAAAAAAGGTAGACGCTTAATTATGATTGCAGGGCCCCTTTAAGGGGAGACACTACCCGGAGAAAAAAAATTCTGCAAAAAACATTGATTTTGAAAAATTACATATTTACATCCATCTACATCCAGAGAGTATTCCCAGAAATTTTCACTAGTTTACACTGCATAGTTAATTTTTTATAAATTATTTTCTGTCCACCGAAGCTAAAGAAAAGGTAGGGTTTGGAGCTCTTTGAACACATTTTTCTCCGTTCCACTTTTTGGTATAAATTCCATTTTAGTCAATCTATCGTTTGATAATGGCAATACAGGGAAGGCTCGTTCTTCACTTTTCCTGACTGAAATTTAATAAGGAATGCGCCTATGGAGTTTGTTTGTCACTTTACGAATGTCTTTTATAAAAAATGTTGACATTTTGTCGGAGACACAGAAGACCAAAAAGTTGACCAATTTTGCAGAAGAGAAAATTGATAGAAATCAATGACTTTTTCCAAAAAGCTTTCCATAGGCGCACCTCCTAGGCATTCTGCTACATATCTAGCGAATAAAAATCTTGAATATTGTGATAGTTTTCCGACGATAGATTAACTAAACAATGTAGGGGTGTTGCTGATAGAAGCTGCCCTAATTTCCTTCCCACTTAACTGACAGACCTGAAATTTTGTTATGCACCCTCTAGCATGACCACCAGCCTACCCTGTAAATTTCATTAATTTTAAGCCAAGGGCCCAAAAGTTGACCCTCCCAGGAGGTGTCTCCCCTTAAGGTGTTAATGTTTAGGGCACTGGCTAGGTGATGGAGAGGAGGAGATGAGGAGCATGTGGGGACTTCAGAGCGTCGAACTCTGGTTCGAATGTCTGTTTGAACGCCAAAAGCTTGTGTTTTGAATGCATTTGAACAGTGAGTAGAGAGAAAGGCAGCTAGCCTTTCTGTCTACCCATTAATCATTCCAACCAGAGCTCGGTGCTCTGACATCCCCGTACGCTCTCATCTTCTCTCTTCCTCAGTTTCTGTTCGTATTGAAAGGGTTCAGCTGCATTCATCTACCTTTCCATCCAGTCAGGCGGGTTCTGCTGACTACTGATGCTCCCGGTTGGAATCATTGTTTTCTATCTGAGGTAGCTAGTTCTCTGGGTTTCACAACCCTTGCTTCTTTTGTGCCATTGAAGTTTAATCAGTTTTGTATAATTAACGAGTCCTTGGGAATTATGTGTCACTTTTTTTTCTCCTTGTGTATACAATTTTTAATTGTATTTTGTTGCAAAGTCAATGTAACCTTTACGCCAAAGTTTCCTAGTCATATGCTGGCGTAGTGAATGGCTTTGGATGTAGAGGTAATAGTTTAGGCGACAAACATCACACATGCTTATAGCCAGAGGCTTGCTACAGGACACGTTTTAAAAAAATGGCAATATATGTGCCTGCCTTTTTACTTATCCTTGTGTTCCATGTGCACAGCTGCATTGCAGGAAAATAGCAGAACACTGAGGCTGCAGTGGTTTCCTGCCCTACACGTGACAAGGAAGTGTAACCATTAAATGACTGTCCCTACGTTTTGGATAGATTAATAAAAATGTTTAACTATACTCCATGTCACTAGTTGCGTGCAGTGCAGGCGAAAGCAATGCCAGCGAGGGGAGAAAGGGCGAGCACTAGGAAGGCTGGGGAAGAGGAGAGAAACCTCTTCTCTCTAACGTATTTAGTGCTCTCCCTTTCCCTCCTCTCCCCTCCCGCCTTCCCAGTGCTCACCCTTTCCCTCTCTGCCTGGCATTGCCTTTGCCTGTACTGCACACAACTAGTGACACGGAGTATAGGTTAACTACCAGTGCCACTTCATTGGAAAATGCCACTAAGTCGAGAAGGCATCATCTTAATTAAACACTTAGTGGGAGGATGTTTGTCATGGTATAGAAGAAAATTACAGAGAAGGCAAAGGACACACATACAGTTCTTCAAAATGAAATCGTGGTTCTAAACAGACTTTTTAGTAATCTCTTTATTTTTGTTTTACAGATTAGCCTATGGCAATGAGTGTGGATTAGTCATTGTTGACCTGTCTACAAAAACGTGCGTGCTAAACTTGGGCACTTCTGACTTGTACGGTAAGAGGGCTTTCATCTGATCGGCAGTGCAAAACTTTGCCAAAGCAGTGATGTGTTGTGAAGAGAGTTGATCCCTCTTCTCAAAAAGAGACTGGGTGAGATGTGTCGGATCAACCGAAACATCGTTCATTTTAGCTTGCAAAGCAAAGAACTCTCTTTAGATAAATTTTTATTTATTTATTTATTGATACTCTCAGCTCCTTACAGGGCTTTACAAAAGTGGAAAGTTGTTTAAACAAAGCAAAGAAAACAATCATGCACACACAGTTTATGCAAGGCCTGAACGAAATGAAATAATCACTTGCACGATAGGGGGAAAAATACTCAGTCATGGGACAGTTGATTCATCGCTTAACGATGCGATCAACAAGAGCAAGCACAAAGAAAACACTTAAAAAACAAGCAATCATTCACACAATATTGAACGTAACAAAAATAAATGTTACATGTAAAAAAAAAAAGTCACATTAGCATTGACATTATTTAGTCGAGGCTAGTCATAGTGCTAAGCTCTCCAAATTTTTAACAAAGTTATGGAGAGAAGTAAGGGTGTTTCAATTGGTGACAGTGTCCAGGATAGCTCCAATCAATTTTATACATAGAGAAACTGCCATCTTGTGCTGTTTAAGTGAGAAAAAAAAAAGTGCAAAGTGCCATCGACAGCTGGTATCGTCAATTGTACACTTTCTATAAGCCTTTCATGCCGTAGAACTCGTAGGTCAAAAATAACTGGCTATATAATTACATTTCGTTTCACCGACAAAACTCTCTTTGAATCGTGATGCTATTACTAATGCATTACTACAAAATATGTTGCTCGGTGATGTTTTCTTTTTATCAATATTGTAAAACCCTTTATTTTTGCGGCCTCTATTTTTTGCAAATCGGTCACAGAGAACATAATCGTGTCCACTAAATTTCGCTGAATTCCAGACGGTTGCACTGAAACTCTTCAGGACCGCAATGTTCGCGTGCCCTTAAATTTTGCGAATTTTTCAATTTGCGAAATTCACAAAAGTTAAGGGCTCGCAAACGTTAAGGGTTTTACAGTATATATAGTTCTTTATATTGGAAAGTCTATATTCATCCTTGTTATTTGTGTTTACAAGTGAGAAACGCAGGCATGCATGAAGAACGCACATATTTCACTTTTGATATTAATTCAATTAAATGCAAAGATGCAAGTGTAGCTGGACAAGAGTGATGAAAATAATCATTGGAGAAGGGGAACAAGAGGGACAAAGGACAAATACAAACCTAGCTGTGTTTGGAGATTTGTGTTTGTCCTTTGTCCCTCCTGTTCCCCTTCTCCAGGGATTATTTTCATCATATTTCAGTATGCTCGTAACCAAAAAAATGGAAGACATTTACAAATCTCTGTAATGCGAAATTTGAGCACAGCTCTTGAGGAGGAGGAGGGGAGGGTATGGAGGGAGGGTATGCCCCTCTGTAGCCCACCCCTGTTCCTCCTCAACCCGCTAAACCTAACGGAAAAATTTCTTTGCTAAATTTAGTGGAGAAATTTTCCGCCAACTTTAGCGGGGAAATTTTTCTGGTAAATTTCTCGGGGGAATTTTCCCCGCTAAGTTTAGCAGGATCATTTCCCCGCTAAATATAGCGGGAAAATTTCCGGCTAAATTAAGTCGGTTAAGGGGTGACACCACCTTCAAGTGTCGACTTTTAAACCAGTCGCTCAATATTGATGAAATTTGGAGTGTCTATTCATCTCGTTGCCTAAATGCACTCTATGAAATTTCATCTCTGTAGGACTATTTTCCGATAAGCTACAGGGGGAAGTACACAGCTATTGATGTAAGTCGCCTCAGTTGGCAAGGAAATCTATCGTATAAAATTGCTGGAGAATATTGAGCATTTCTTAGCTTCAGCCTTAACTAGAACATATGGTGGAGGGGGCTATCTATTTTTTACCTTAAAATTCGTGTTTTTTCTATGCAAAATGTCAATTTGAAAAGCATTCCACATAATGGGGCATTTTCTCCTCATCAAAACTCTACTTTTTGGCAATAAGAACTTTATTTAAATAGAAAAATAAATGTCTAGCCCCCTTCCTCATTAAATTTCAGTTCAGAAACATCCACAGCAAAGAATGCATTCAGCGATTCATTGAAATGATAGATTTCCTAAAACAAAAATTGTTGCAAAAAAGTGAAACTGAGAAAAACCTGTTTAAAGTTTCCACACCACTACATTTGCTTTTACTGGTGGTGGTGGCAACTAAAAGGCACCAAGAGCGTAGATAGTGCCTTCTGCTTACACCCAATCTCCAGCATGGCTTTGCTGAGTGAGTCCGAGCTTAAAACGCTTTCTTTGAGTGTCATTTTGTTGTCAGCATCTGGACATTGATTGTGAAATGAGTGAGGAATTGGGTATGCTTGCAATACACGAACCAACATCATCAAGTATGGGCAGGGTAAGCATCATCGAAATACAAAGCAGACAAACCCACGTGACCTTCTATAAATGAATGCTGGTTTTAGTCAGTTTTGTGTTCAATCAGGGTGGGCTTTTCGATTCTTGGCCATATGCATAGCCTCTTCTACGTGAAAGCTGGACTTCTATGGTGTTCTTGCCCAAATAGAGTTTACTCTCGAGCAAAGATATTTAATGTACTGAAACTGTGAAGAAATTTTCTTTCCAACAAGAGTATGATTATCATTCTAGGGCATACCGGTGCAAAGCTACAGCAGTTTGAAAATAGGAAACAGAAGTTTCACATTTCAAAAACACGTGATTTTTCATCGTTGGCTGACTGAAAATGTTTTATTTCTCCGTAAATACTTCAGATATTGCAATAAAAATTTGCAGGAGTATACACTATTAGTTGTGGAACCACAATACACAAAAATAGGAAGACTTGTTTTTTTCTCAAAATTGCAGTTTCAAGGTGCCCGTGTCCCCCCTTTAAGTTTCCCTGCTCAATTTTGCGAGTAAATTGACATCACGTGTCCTCAACAGCAATTCAGTTTTCCCGCTAAATTTAGCGAGGAAAACGACGTCACGTGGCTTCATGTCACATCTCCCATGAACAAATTCTGTTTCTATGCTAGATTTAGCGGGAAAATTGACGTCACGTGACCTCAACACCAATTCAATTTCCCGCTTAATTTAGCGAGGCAATTACGCCGACAGCGATGCCGCGAAACGCAGAAATGGGCGCCGAAGAGCTGCACTCTAAAAAGAGCACTTAAAAATTCGAAATGAATACTTTCAGGTTCCTCTGACCCATATCAGAGGGTTGCACGATCACCGAAACGGAATGCAATACTGCCTACGAATGATAGCCTCCAAGAGCAGGAGCGCTGTCGCTCACCAAGCGCAGACCAGGTCAGGTTTTTGTTTCTCTTTCTTGCAAAGCAGTACTTCATATCTTTTTTGCACGGGACCTAACGATGGGCTGCTGTGCGATAATGTTTGTTACCACCATTGGCTGGTGTCTTTCAAAGATATATACTAACTGTAGGCTGCAAATGTTTGCACTAGACTAGTAAGCTGGCTTTCTTTGTGCTTGTCGTACTAGGGTACCAGTGTATGTTGTCGTTTCAGTGTAGTATAAATCTAGAAAATGCACCAACGTAGTCTATAGAGAAAGACCCAATGAGAATGCGTTGCCGAGACAATGGCTGGCGAGGGCGCCACGCGCAATCCGGGACGATTCTATTCTACACCGAGGGGAGGACTCACTCGGGCTCAGCTAAGCGCATTGCGTGCTTTTCAGCTTCTGGTTTCGGTTTCACGGCAGAGAGCAGCTCGTCAGTGTCACGCCGTCATGCCTCCTAACACTGATATTGCTCAATTGCTGTCAGAGAAAGACCGGCCTGAGCCAGGGTGATTATTCTGACTGTTAAAGCGCCAGATCTGTGCCATCCCTGTAATCAACGAACGTGCCCTTCGATGCATTTTATCTTTTAAATGTAGGACCCGGGTATAAATATTTGTTTATTTGGCAGTGCCTGTTTTAGTATCTTACGCCAGACACAACTGATAAAAAATGATGTTGAAATCGCCACTGTCCTTGCGCCTATTCTCGACGAAATGCGTTAGTGTTTGGCTCCGGGGTTTCGACTCTGTGAAGGACGGGAGCTCCAACCTCGCAACGGCCAGCACACTTTTGTCTCCGGAGGGCCAGTCCGTTTTCCCGGGTGTCGGCAATTTTGGATGCAGCCACCGTAGCTTCCCTCAATCTTTGCCTACGGTCCGCGTGCTGTTCGCTCTGTGTTTGCGAGATGTAGAACTTGCACTGAACTATGACAAGCAGGAAGCTTCTCGAACCTTCGGACATTGTGTGTGCCACTTAGATATGTGTAGTTGCATTAATTTTATAATGCAAGCGCAGTTTCAAAGTGGCCGTGAGCTAGCAGACGACGCGACGACCAAGCCCGCATGCATGTGCTTTTGAGCGATTTTGGAGATGCACGATGGTGCATGCGCGTTGTCGCGACCATCACATCCCCTGCAAAGGGGGGGGGAGTGGGTGCAACGAGCAAATGAACAGAGGAGCGAAGGACCACGACGGGAACCGTGCTGCGGCCTCAGGAAACCAATCCCGTCTGAATCATGACCGTTCGTATGAAAGGCGGCCACGCACTGGGGCAATAAGTGCCGACGTATTTAAAAACGGTGATGACTAGCTTGTTTCGAGCCTTCGAAACCATGTCTCTGGGCACGACGCCGATGAAGCGCACTATACCGATACCAGACACTTTTAAGCACGTTCGGGCCCGGTTGAGCCTTGAGTGAGCGTCCTCCCCTCGAATCAGAATGAAATCACCTTGAGTGCGCGCAGCACCCCGCCATCTCGGCCACGCTTTTCCAGTGGGTCTTTCGTATTGCAGGAGACTGTACGTGTATTTTGCACACTGTACCGCATGTCAGTCACTTCAACCCAACTTTTCGAACGATTTTGTACTGTGTATGTGTCTCTTAATATTTTGTCATTTTATTTATTTAGTGACAGCCTAGTAAATAAGCCTCTTGGCAGCCAATTTCTTTTTTATGGAATTTCAAAACAACTCACGAAAAAGAACATAACCTAACTTGCAGTGTTTATAGGTCAAGAAAAACCATCCTTTTTGTTGTGCAACCCTGGTGGAGCAATAGTATTTTGTCGATTGCTGTCCCAGCTGAAGATATGCTTTTGTTTTGTCAAAAAGTTCTTAATGAATAAGCTTCTAATATCACTTGATCTCTCATTTTTCCTTTACCATTTTGGTGTCATTCTTTTTGTGAATTTCGTGCTAGCTTGCACTGCATTCTTGTGGTTATGCTCAACACTTCTTTGTGTATTTTTAGCCAATAGTTCCCATATGACCTTCCTTAATACCTAATTTTAGAAAAGTAATCCAGCATGCTTTGGCCTTGTTGTTGTGTCACTATCAGCATGATCAATAAATACACAAGCATCTTTATTCTCTTAGAGTTGTTTGTCACATCTGGGTTTTGTTTTAATACCCTTAGCATGTTCATCCATGGAGGTGAAATGAAATTTTCGCAGCATTTTCAAGACGTGATTGAGGTTGTCGCATCTCCGCGAGGACCGGAAGCTTAGCTTTTGACCCTTAGTAGGGTGTCCCTTTGCACTTCTTCAGCTTGATCTTCACAGGAATGTTCTAACTTTTGTCAGCATGACACCTGTGTGCCCGTCTGTGTGATTGGGGAACCTTTGGCCTGAAATTTCAGTGTTGCTTGCTGTTTCATTCCATGTTAGATCTAGCTACAAAAATATCCCTCTCGACAAATTGTTTCATGTGAAGCTATATGTCTTTTTTATTTTCTCTTTAGTAAAGGCATGCCTCTTCATCTTTGATGGTCTTTTTTTATTTGCCCCATTTGTCTATGAAAAAGTCTATGTGTAATCCTTCAGTCTTGGAGTGTCCGATAGAGGCACATTGAAATAAATGTGTGTGTGCTTACCTCCTGTAAAGGGTGCTTCTCTAAGACACCTGCTGCATTGTAGAGAAACTAGAGCATTCCTTTAGACTGATATATTTCAGAATGGGTCACAGTTTTTATATTGGCACAGCTTTATTGGTACATCCTTGAAAGCTAGCCTGATTGAACAAATAATCTTGATGCTTGAGGTAAGTGCACCACCGCATTGCCGTGGTGCACTGACTTGCATTCAGAGAAGCACTTCTTTCAGGCCGATGAAAGAGTGTGAATGTGTGTAGTGGTTGCAGTCTACCGGATGCGTAACGTCATCCTGCAGCAGGACCGAAAGCCTTCATGATCAGACAGTGGCAATTGGTAGCCTCCCCAAAGGTTCCCTACTCATTCACCCCAGACTATGTTACTAACCAAGCCCACCGTAATCCCCAGTGAAACCCGGCCTTGTTTTCCCGCCAAGCTTGTACAGACACGTCGTGCCACATTGTAGTTGCGACCCACAGTAACAGTGGTGCGTGTGGTGTGTACTTACCAGCATTTTGTGTGCTTTTTTTTGTTTCATTTCCTTGTCGACTTGCACCCTCCCTCGTTGCACATACTGCCTCCTGCTCTTGCTAATTGTGTGCCCTCCTGTTACCCTCGGACAGAGGTCTATAGGTAGGTAGCACCTCACATTACAGCTCTGGGGGAGGGACTGTTTCGGTCTTGGTGCTGGTCACGGGGAAACACCTTTCAGAGTGCCCCACGTTGTTGCCGCAGAGGGCTCGGAGATCTAGTTTCTCATGCACACTCAAACCGCGAAATTTGAATACCCTGGGAACGTAGTAATGGTTATGAGGAGCTGACTGTAATTACGCTCAACCATGATGTGCAGAAGCGTTCTCCTGTGGCACTAAAACTAATCAGTGTTGTCATTCGTAGCACATACAAGTGTGCCAGAATGGACATAGGAGATGTAATTGGGCACAAAGAAAGTGCAAAGCCTGTTATAGTCGGTTACAAGTCAAGAAGGTATACTTCGTTATCTAGCCTTGGTGTTCCAGACGCAGCTCGATGCTACGATGCAGCGGCGAGCGAGCTGTGTGGCCCTGGAACAGTGCTTGCATTGCACGAGTGCGCGTGCTTGGCAGGGATGCCAAAGCCCGGAGCTCGCGCTTGTAGCATCGCCTGCGTCTGGACCCAACCTGAAACGAAGTATAGGAGAAGCTCCTCCCACAAGCGTGAAGCATCCTGTTAGAGGCGGGGTTTGAGCCGTACGTCCGGAGGCCATCCGCAGTCGAAAGAATAGTTCACTGGAAATGCCCCTTGTTCTGCTTCAATGAATAGATAATGGCTACAGAGTGATGCCAACTTGTCCACGACCCCCACTTTTTAAGAAAGCGACCTTTGTATTCATCGGAAAGGGAACCGAGCCCCTGAAAGTGGCCTTTGTATCCATCGGAGGGGGAACCTAACCCCCCAAAGTCGTATTTGTTTCCATCGGAGGGGGACAACTCTAATCTCCCTCTCGTGGCTTCCACATTGCTAAGTCACAGTCGAAAGATAAAGCAAATATTTGCAGAAAGGCAAAACCCTCTCCCGCGTTGGCCACGACGTCACAGAAACGATGGGATGCTATTGGATGCGGAGGTGGCGGAGGGATATTTGAATCCCTTTGTGGGGCATTCGCCGCTACCTTCTTGACCTGTAACTTACTATAGAAGTGCAGGGGAAATACCCAAATTTGTCTTGGGTAAGCCTTAGTCTGTATCCTGGGTTGCTCAAAGTTCAGCTGCTTGTTTGGTGCAAGATGCACTGTTTTTGCTGCCTAACTCTTTAAATATTAGGGAACCGCCATCTGTATGATTTCTTGTGGTACTGTCGGTGCACTCTGAGAAAGTATATGTTTCCTTGTGTCCTGGCAGAGTGTTGATTGTCGAACTGCGTGTTGATTGACCTTTGACCTGGCATTTGTCCCCTTAGATTAACGGTCTTTGCAATAGTCCAATGGCAGGGGCCCAGTCAGCTCAGTCTCGGCGGCAGGCAGACTCTCGTCGAACTAAGTCACGCAAACTTCAGAAACTCCCCAACTTGGTTTCCACTGAGGAACCTCCATGTTTCAACACATTATCAGGTGGCTGTTGAGATTGCCCATGTTCTCACTTAGTTTCTCGGGGCCTGGCACACAGTTGCACCGATGCTGCTGCAACGCCAGTTGCGGGATTCTTAGTGAGGGGCGACAGGCCCCGACTTGCACTCTGTTTGCTAGCAACACTTGTAGACATCTTGCTCTTTCTGGGAGAGGCTCTCATGTCCTTTAGATGCTTTGGCTTTCTAGAGTTACTTGCTCTACACTTGAGACTGCTCAGGCTTCAGAGTGGCACTCGATATTTTTGCATTGTATGCGATGAGTCGCATTCTACCATTGGGCAAATGACTTCCGTTTCTTTGCGATCATATAGTATTACTGAAATGTCATGTAAGCATTAGGCACTCTTTGCTTGGACTGAAATGCTGCCTAGTGTATGTGTGAGAGAGAATTGTTACTATTTTAGAAGATGTGTATTTAGCCTTATCCATATCCACTTGACTGGTGATAAGATAAGCAAAAACATTTTTGTAGCATGCTGTATTACTGAAATAGGAGAAACTAAATTTGTTTTGATCAAATTTGAGTCAGAAAATATAGGGGCCAGACTGACGTAATATATTTAGATTTTTCTAAGGCGTTTGACACGGTGTCTCATCCAAAGCTGCTGGCAAAACTTTCCAATATACTCAAAAACTCTCAAATTATAAATTGGATAACTGCGTATTTATCAAACCGAAGCCAATATGTTCATTATAACAAAGTTGATTCGGACAAAGTGCTCGTTACTTCAGGAGTGCCCCAGGGTTCCGTACTTGGGCCACTTTTGTTTTTGATTTACATTAATGACATTCCAACCAATATTGATGTCCCGATTAGATTGTTCGCTGACGACTGTATTATATATAAAACAATAAAAAGCCATGCCGATAATCTTGCACTCGCAGCAGGCTTTGGATGAGATACTGTGTTGGACTAAAAATGGCAAATGAAACTAAATTACTTGAAAACAGCCGTCATGACAGTGTCGTGTAAAAAAAAGCCAGTTCAATTTAGTTACTCACTTGATGGACAGCCAGTAAAGAGGGTCGAGGAGTACAAGTATTTAGGACTTCTTTTAACAATAAACTAAACTGGAACCAGCATTTAGAACTAACGGTTAACAAAGCGAGGGGCACTTTGTTTGCGTGTCGTAGGAAATTAAAATTTGCTGATTTTGACACTAAACTTCTTGCTTATAAAAGTTTTATTAGGCCTGTGCTTGAATATGCTAGTTCAGTGTGGTGCCCTTTCACACAAAATGGTATTAACAAGCTTGAACGTATCCAAAAGTTAGCTGCTCGGTTTATTTTTAATGACTATCGTAGAGAAACATCGTCCACTGAATTAGTTAATAGAGCGAAGCTTCAACCGTTGCAAATGAGAGCGAAAATTGATAGATTAAAATTGCTGTTTAATATCCTTAACGGCACTCTTCATGTTCAAAGCTCTAACTATATACAACCATTATCGACCGGGTCCTCACGTCTAAACCACACAAGAGCGTTAAAGCAATACAGGTTCAAAAATGACTGTTTTAGATATTCTTTTTTCCTCGGGCAATTCAAGAATGGAACGAGTTACCAAATGATGTCGTCGTCAACACAACTGTTGCTAATTTTGTATCTGCTCTTGAATTTATACTTAATTGAGCTTTCATTTATAAATATGCATCTTGTTCACATGTTTGTACCTACACTCTACCATGGTTCCTTGAGTGGAGCCATGTAGTATTCCTAAATAAATAAATAAATAAAAAAAAACGTAGTTGTAAAATGCCCAACCTAGGCGGCCTGGGAGATGTAAGGGTGCTAGCGAAGACGTGCTTCGAATAGGTCTGTGCTCTTTTCGTCTCTCTTATTTGTGGCTATATTTTACTAGTATCAACCTTCTACACGTTTTTCTTTGAGCCTGTACAAGTGCGAAGCCTGCCTCCAACTGTATGCGGGCAGGTGTGCCGGTCGGCTGGGGATTATTCCTCGGCTTTCCTGAAACGACTCCGCTATGTCCACCAGAACTCCCTCACTAACGGCAAGTCAAAGAGCTGCAACCGACCGATACAGCGTGAGTTCCTCGATATGCGGTACGTCTCTTGCTAAATCGGAGTACGAAGCTTCCGCTGCTGACTTGGCAGAAGACCTCGCAGCTGGTCAACATTCAAATATCAACGTATTGAATGCCGAAGAGTCGCAGCTCTGTGACATGGAGCTCAACGACGACGAAGAAGGCTGGCAGACCAAAGGAGGTAAAAAACGCAAGAAGACTGACTCAAACTCAAGCAAAAGCACGGATACGGTTACCCACTTGCCGAAAGTGACAGAAGGGCTGACTGTCATATTTGTATCAACGGTTGAAAACCAGCTCATCGCAACACTCAGCAGCCTTAAACTGTCAAGTGCTTTGGAACAAATGTGCCCGGAGTGCATTCTTGAGGTCCGTCCCAACAAAAGACTCAACCTCATTGCAGTAGACACACGCAACGGCCAGACGACTCGAACGCTCCTTGCCTGCTCCGAGCTTTGTGGAATGAAGGTCAGAGCATATGAGCCGGTTCCGCGACACTACGCTGTCGGAGTGATCACAGACGTTGATCCTGCGCTTTCTGAAGTAGAGATCGAACAGAACGTGAGATCTCCGGAAGGTCGAGTGGCAAGATTGCGACGACTTGGCAAGAGCACAGCAGTGAAGCTGTCCTTCTCTACAACAACACTGCCGAGTTACGTTTACCTAGGCCATGTCCGTCACCCAGTCTCTCTATTTAAGGAACGCCCCATACAGTGCCGAAAGTGTTGCGCGTATGGACACCGAGAAGCGACTTGCAAGCGACCTCCTATTTGTAGCCGCTGCGGAGACTTACATGAGAGCAACACCGAGTGTTCGGCGCAAGAAAAGTGTGCAAACTGTGGACAACCTCATGCTGCCACTTCTTCATCCTGCCCCAAATGGAAGAAAGAAAGCGAGACTCGCAACTACGCACGTCAACATGCCGTTGATTTCCGTGCTGCAAGGACAGCTGTCCAGCAGTCTAAGACAGCCAACGCAACTCAAAGGGGTCAGCCCCTCCAAGCCCACCGAAAAGAAGGAATGATCCCATCAAGGAGCATAATGTCAGCGCTGTGGATTACGCTGCAGCACTGCAGCGAAAAGGCAAAACGACAAAGGGAGAATCTCAATTGAACAACCACCACACCTGCACTGTGGAATCGAAAGCCGACACTGCCAGACCAGCATTGAATGTGACGCCTGCACTGAAGCCGCAGCCTCCGCCCAGCCCGAGTGCTGAACCCACAGCTAAATCTGCATGGGAAAGCTGGATTCCACTTCTTCAGAAGGCAACCCGCATGGCTTCCGCTTTCCTATCTACTGTCGATGCGCAGTGGGCACGACTTCTCCTCTCATTCGTTAACATGATTCTTCCTCTTATGGAATCATAGTAAAGGGAGGGAAAGCCAACAGGCCGTGTCAACGAATCCGGAACCCCAAATTCCCATCAATTCTCCAATGGAACGTGAACGGCCTCCGTACACGCCTTCCCGAACTTCGGCAAATTCTGCAGCGGAGAACCGTAGATGTAATTGCACTTCAAGAAACCAACATCCTAGACGGTGAGGTACGACTCTCTCCATATGTTTTCTACAATTCCACCCCAACTGACTCAAATACTAGGTCTCGAGTTTCACTTTTGGTGAGATCAAGCCTCCATCAAAGCGTCGTGGACCTTTCAGATCTCTGCTCATTAACGGCAGAGTATGCGGGAGTCACAGTAAGGCTCGGCACGCAAGACACCACAATAGTTTCCATTTACGTAGCCCCTGGGGGCACATGGGACCCAGATGTGTTGCACCAAATTCAACAGAGAGCTAAAGGTGAACTTTTATTAGCTGGAGATTTCAACGCACACAACATCAACTGGGGTGATAGCCGAACCAACACAAGGGGAAGACGCCTGGAAGACACCATTTCGGCCCTGGACCTAACAACTCTAAACAGCGGAGCACCCACATTTATCCGTAAAGGGGTCAGAAAAAGCGTCCTTGATCTCACATTTGCATCGCCTGCGATCAAAGTGGCGTGGGCAATACAACCAGACACATGGGGTAGCGACCATGTTCCCATCATTATAGCCCCGCCGAAAGCAAGTGCAGTCGCCACCAGAACATGCAAAGTAATAAACTGGGACCTTTACCGTGAATACATGGCAGCATCGGTAACTGCGGCTGACGCTACAGACCTACCTGCCATCATTGAAAACTGCATTCGACGAGCGACCCGACTGGTGAAGGTTCCCATCACGCGACCTGTCCCGGATCTAGAGTTTCTCAACCTCCGAGCGGCACGGAGACAAGCACAACGACGGGCTATGCACACAGATACAGAATACGACTGGGCACGTTACAAAAAAATAGATGCGGCGTTCAGGAGGCACACGAAAAAACTGCAGCGATATCAGTGGGCTCAAAAATGTATTTCCTTCGGGAATCCGAGAGGAGCCGCGGAAGCTTGGCGGTTAGTTGGCGCCTTGGCCACTGCGAAGGTCCCTCGTCACCCAATTGCAGCACTCGCCATCAGGAACGACAAAACCATGAGTGAAACGGCTGAACTGCTAGCTGATGAATTTTCGTGCCCCCTTCCTCCACCAGCCGTGGTTTCATACCAAGAGCTGATAGGCACTTCCATTTCTGAAGCATCTACAGCAGATGACGACTTCACCATCTTTGAACTGCAGTATGCGCTCCGACATTGCAATCGACGAAGTGCACCCGGGCCAGATGGAATCACGTATCAAGCATTGAAAAACATAGACCAAGCTCATCATCCACAACTTTTAGAGACACTCAACTCAATATGGAGAACAGGCATTCTGCCTATGACCTGGCAAGAATCAATTGTAATTCCGGTTTTGAAATGCGGTAAGCCGAGCCACTCCTCCTCATCCTATAGACCTGTGTCCCTGACAAGCTGCCTGGGAAAGCTGCTTGAGCGCCTGGTCTTGAGACGCCTGACATGGCACCTAGAGCAATCACAAGCGATGCCACACCAGCTGTCAGGATTTCGTGCGAAGAGGTGTACAGCAGACGCAATGGGAGACTTGGCATCTGCACTCGAAGAGGCAAAAGCACGCCGCAACATGCTTCACTGTGTATTTTTAGACATAAAACGGGCATTTGATACACTTCCGCATAATGTTATCCTCCAGCGCCTCAGACATCTCGGAGTAAAAGGGAAAATGCTCGAATATATTAAGGCATTTCTCTCTGGTAGAACGATCCGGGTCAGGGTCCCGGGAGCGCTTAGCAGTCCACGTACTGTGACTCAGGGCGTTCCTCAGGGAAGTGTCCTTAGTCCTTTACTTTTCAATGTGGCCATGGCAACGCTTCCAAGCTCACTTCGCCAGCAGGGACCGTTCCTTGTACAGATAGCCATCTATGCAGATGATGTGGCTCTTTGGTGCGCTGGCCCAACTCGAAGGGCGAGGAAGATTCGTTGTCAACTCCAAGAGGCACTCAATACAATCTGCAATGCCATCGAAAAACTCCGGTGAATTTTTTATATGCGTAAACGCCGTTTTTATCTTTCCACGCCGCTGACATGCGGTTCAAGTGAAAAATGCGTGGTTGTCATGGATTATTTTGTCTCGCGTATATTTTCTTGCGTATTCCAGGCCGAAATGTTCGATGAATGTTTCGCGTCACCTGCGCACCAGATGCAGGACTCACGTGACTGGAAACGAAGGGAAACGGAAAGGCATCTACACGCTCTGGAAGACCGGCTTCCAGGGGCGCCGGCCATATCTCACTTAGTTCGGATGCCCGTGGTCGCAGCCCTAATCCAGTAACGACTTCATATGGCTGCATAGTCGGATTATGACATTGCTTCACCCCAACTGAGCAAGATGGCGGCGCCCTGAGGACCGGATTTGCAAACGTGCATAGGGTCGGATAAATTTCGGGGGAGGGCGGGGGGGGGGGGGGGGTGCTGAAAACTCATAAACCTCCCCGCTGGATACGCCACGGCTGCATGTGCGGAAGGCCATTGTAGGGAAAAAACGCGCATGTGTAAAGACCCCTGTGAAAATCACACACGTGGCTAGCAAGGTGCCTTGTATGCGCGGAAAGCTGCTCAGCTCTCGTGTTAGCTGTCCTGTCAGGTGACGTGTCGTGCGGTGAAGATCGGTAAGGAAACAATTTCAGTTTACGACGCGAGAGCTCAAATCTCAATGTCTCTTCTCTCGGCTAAAAAGAAAAAAATCTTTTTAATAATTTGTAAAAAAGGAAACGCAATGAACTCTCTTAAAAATCGTTATTTTTAGCATTTCTACTTGGAACACCTCAGGATAGAATAAACGGCTCATTAGACAGAAAAGTAGGAGTTTTTCAAAAATTTAGAAATTCTTTGTCGAGTATTTTGTAATTACTGCTTCCAACACCTTTTAATATAACATTACAGTGCTTCGGAACAGAGAAAAGAAAGTTATATTTGTAAGGCGCAAAGCGATAACTTGAACAAAAAAAGTTGAGAAGCTGCCCGAAATTTTGTGCATTTGTGTTATTAGGTTTAGTAAAATATTTTATCAATAAAGACTTTCATAATCATCAACTTCATAGCTAAGCTCAACGCCGTTCAAAGTACGTAAAACAAATTGCGAGGCATTTTCAAAGACAACCAGCATTTTTACTAAAGTTATTGAAAGACAGCCTAGTTTCTATGTCCCATTTTAAGAATTCAAACGACGCTCACGCACATTAAAATATTTTGTTTCCGGCGAAAATGATTTGAGGAGACTGGTTGAGGACGTTGGGGTAAGAAGCCTGACATTTTCTTTTTAAAGATGAATGAATGTTTCCAAATTTCTGTGATACGAAACTGGAGCGCAGGTCTTGAGGTATTTTGATTTATGCGATTTACCGTGCTAAATAAATTCAAGCAAGAATTATCACTATCTACAAATATAGACCTCGTACTGCTGCGTACGTAATATAACGTCCCGACGTCCAAACGCCCTTTCGTGCCCTCCTCTCCTTCAATATTCACGCTGCATAAGCAATACGGCAGACAAAAGAGGGCCATTGGATCAAAACATGAGACAGTGTTAGTAGACCATACAACTGCCTTAGAGTGAGCTGAAGAACCAAAAGCATAGAGCTCTACGTAGATATAGCATTGCCTGGTTGATAGATTGCCGTAAGGGAAGCCATGAACTATTTTTGGGCAATGCATATAAAAATGTATAGATGGCTAAAGAAACGAGATAGGAAAATGCTATAGACCGTCTGTTATCATGCCAGCTAGAAAAGAACCAACGAAGGTAAACAATAGAAGGCGCCTTTTAACAGTCTATAAAAATAGCCGCCCACCACTCCGACTGGCTACGCCCACCGCCTCTGTAACTGGACCGCCCACCACTCGATTTTTTTTATGTCGCAGGATGACGATGCTATCTTGCCTGCGCACATGGCTGCAGACCGTCGCCGTCGCACTCAGTGCAGGTCCGCGCACCCAGGGGTTTCCCCAGGATTCTAGTCAAGGGGGTGTCCCAATGGCTCGTGGGGGAGGCGGGGATGCGAGGCGATGGCTCAGGATAAAACATAAAACTGTTTCTCTTTTAGTCCACTCGCCAAATTGTGACGTCTATTAACCAAATGCTCATACCCGTAATGTATGTTTCCTTTCTATATATACACCTGAGAGGTAGGTGCGCTCTACTTAATCTGAAAAAAGAATTTTTTTTTTTTTTATATTCAAGGGGGGGTGTCAAGAAAACCGGGGGGGGGGGGGTCCGGGGAGGTCCTCGCAGCGCACCGCCACGTTATCGTTCGGGCTATCGCATCGCTGACTACCGCCACTGCCACACTGCTTCAAGCGCGGGTGCTCGGCGTGTTTCTTTTTCTTTCTTTCTTCTTTCTTTCTCTGTCCCGCGGCGCGCCGGCCGACAGTGCTCCGGGGGTAGGGCAGTAAACAGACGCGACAAAACAAAAATCCAAAACAAAAACGAACGCCCGCCCCCCCCCCCCCCCCCCCCCCGGCCGGCCCCCCCCCCCCCCCCCGTCCACCCCTCTCTCTCTCTCAGAAATTCCTGGGGTAGAACCCCGATGATATATATATATATATATATATATATATATATATATATATATATATATATACATATCATACAGCGCCAATGCGTCGAACCCTGATATTTTTTTCTTTTTCTGTGTTGTTTTCAATATCGCCGCTCGCCACACGTTTCAGACTAAATGAACACCAGGTGTTTGTTTATTTCGCACCAGCTCTGCATGATGGTCAATTTACCTTGTTTATTCAAACTGGCTACTGCATGTCAGGAACATCGGTGGTTTTGATAGAACTGAGTTTGATGGACATCTGAGAATTCTAACTTATTAGTTAATACCCTAAAGGCAACACGTAGTGAATACATGTAGAGATGTAGGCGTGTGGCAGATTCAGAAACAGAGACTTTTTTTTTTAAGTTATAAGCTCGACCACTGAGTTCAACAAGTATTCTTAATCCTGAAGTTAGATTGAACGGAAATATATTACCAGATGCACCACCCGCCGAGAGTATCTCTCTCAAATGGCCACAGCATTTAAAGATCTCTCCTTCAGGTCATACTTGAGAAAAACTAATAATTTTATATTTCGGTTAATATAGGTTAAAACCGGTTACCGGTGCATAATTTTCGGTTACGGTTAGGGTTACGGTTTTTGTAAATTTTAAATAACGGTTTCGTTCCGGTTACGGTTACTGAAAAATTTCGTTCCTAAACGGTTTTCGGTTTCGGTTACGGTTACGGTTTGAGTCCCTGGTGTACAACGCTTACACACACACACGTCTGGCTGGTCCTGCCTGCCGGTCTGGCGCAGCCACAGCCACCGCAGCCGCAGCAGATTATCTTCTGCAGTTGCCTGCGAGTATGGC
>JAZHYW010037140.1:0-95538 GCA_037355805.1 Ixodes ricinus
TCAGTCAGTCAGTCAACAACTTTATTGAACCTTATTAAATGGGCTTGTGCCCAAAACGAGGGTTCGTTAGGGAGGGGAATAGGGGAGGGATCTTCTTTCCGACAATCGGGTCTTTAACCGATGCTCTATTTCTAGTGTCCTTAGAATCACTGCCAACTGTGTCTCGTAGTCCTCTGCGGCCAGGAGCACACACCAGGGAGGATCTTCGTCTTGATGGTCCGGTCTGCTTTGGAGCGTGGCTGGTATCGGGTTGCTCGGGCACATCCAATACGTGTGCGCCCAGCTACCTTCTACACTACCACATTCCTCGCACTTGTCGCTGAAGAGATCCGGCCAGAATCTGCTCAGCATGCGGGGAGTTATGGTGTTATGTAGCTGAAGTCTTCTCCACGTCGATTCTTGGGTTCGCGAGAGCCGCTTATGAGGGGCGCCCATGGACTTGCGCTGCATCCGGATACTTCTTAGAATGTCGTTGTACGCTCGAGGGCCTCTGTCGTATGGCGAGGCCCCGTAGCAGTGATCTCCGTCCGTTGTGGCCTGGCAGCTCGTCGCCCGGATTTGTTGTGCACGGGTGACGAGTGCGTGGGCCTCTTCGTTCCCCGAGTGTCCAGAGTGTCCGGGCACCCAGGTTAACGAGAATCTGGATCCTGTCTGCGGTGTCTTCTTCTGAAGGATCTTGCAGGCTGCCTTGCCAACCTTTCCATCTCCAAAGTTCGAGATGGCCGTTCTCGAGTCTGAGGTGATTGTGGCTGCTTTGGTTCTGGATGCAGCTATGGTTAAGGCCAAGGCGACGGCTACTTCTTCTGCCTCATCAATATTTTCCGCAGAGATGGAGGCCGTAGTCTTGTCGTTGGTGCTGTAGACTGCTATCACGTACTTGTTCCATGTTCCTGGGCACGGGCCTGCGTCCGCGTGGTAAACATGTTCCTGGTCGCCGTGGAGCTTGTCCAGCGCTTTGGCTCTGGCTTCTCTCCTGTCCTTGTTTCTCTCAGTGTCCATGTTTTTCGGTAGAGGCGGGACTCGTACCGAATCTTTCCATTCTTGGGATATTGCATTTCTGCTTCTGAGGACGTGTTGTTCACATTCCTTGATTCTCTGGAGAGTCCTGCGTCCCGTTTCTGTTCTAGAGAGCCGTAGGACTTGCGACTGCTTCTGTGCAGATCTCATTTCCTCGAAGCTGTTGTATATTCCTAGTTGTTCCATCGCTTCTGTAGACGTAGATACTGGTATGCCCAGTGCTATCTTGAAAGCTTTCCTTACAATTCCGTTGAGTTGCTTGATCGAAGCCTCGGTCAGGTCCATGTACGGCGCTGCGTACATTATCCTGCTTAGGACGAAGGCTTGGACCAGTCGGCATGTTCCATTCTCCTTCAATCCGTAGCTCTTTCGTGATACTCTTCTCACGAGTCTCGCAACGTTGTCGGCGTTTCTCTTGATGTCAGCGATGAGACTGCTCTGCTCCCTCTTGATGGTTACCGTCATGCCGAGAATGCGAACTTTTTCGGCTCTCGGTACGTCGATCTTTTGCAGCTTGAGGTAGAATTCCATCTCTTCTCTTAGAGCTCTCTGCGACGGTGGTCTGACTAGAAGCGCCGATTTTTCAGTTGCAAGCTCCAGACCCATCTTTGCTGCTTCTTCTTTGACAATTTCTACGCCGGTTTTTATCACTTTCCCCATGTATGGTGAGGGATGCGCTGTCCAAATCGTGATGTCGTCAGCGTAGATTGCGTGCTGCAGCCCCGCGACTTGCTCAAGTTTCCGCGACATTGGCAGCATGGCGATGTTGAAGAGGAGCGGAGATATTACTGCTCCTTGAGGAGTTCCGCTGCCAACATTTACTGGGAAGGTTTCGGACGTGTCTCCTTCTAGCTGAATGTTTGCCGTCCTGTCTGATAGAAACGAGCGAACATAGTTGTACGTTCGCTTCCCTAGTCCAAGCTCCGAGATTTGCCTGAGTATAGCCGCGTGTGATATGCGATCAAAGGCTTTCTTCAGATCGAGTGCTGCTAGGGCGGTCCATTTCTTGTTATCTTCTTCCTCTCTGAGCTGTATAAACACGTCCTGCGTCGACAGGTGTCTTCGAAACCCAAACATCTGGTGCGTAAACAGGTTGTTCTCCTCCATATACTCTTGAACACGTACTTGAATGATGCGTTCCAGCAGCTTGCCCACGCAAGATGTGAGGGAAATCGGGCGCAAGTTCTCCAACATGAGTGGCTTGCCCGGTTTCGGTATAAAGCAGACTGTGGCGTGTCGGAAACTGCTCGGGAGGTTTCCGCTGGTCCATAGCTCGTTAAAGTAGTCCGTGAGTCGCTCCACGGAATTGTCGTCGAGGTTTCGTAGCATGCGATTTGTAATCTTGTCTTGGCCTGGTGCGGAAGTCGTTTTGACTCCAGCCATGGCCTTTCTGACTTCGCTTTCGGTGATGGGCGCGTCCAACTTGTCGTTTATGGCCCCTTCGTATTCCGCTGAGATTGGAATCTCGGTAGTAGAGGGCGGAGATTCTAAGTATTGCGTCCTTAGTTTGTTGTAGATTTCTTCATCCTTGAGGTCTCTGACGAGTTTCGCTAGGAGTTTGCGCTTCTCGAGTTTGGTATCTTCCGGCGCCAACATGCGCCTGAATAGGGTCCATGGACTCTTGGTGTGAAGCCGTCCCTGCAGTTCGTCACACATTTGCTGCCACTGTTGTTGATTTAATTTCTGAGCGTATTCTTCAATCTCCTTACTGAGCTTGGCCGCTTTTTTCCTCAATTTACGATACCGCTTTCCGGTGTTCTTCCATCGTCTGTATATGGAGCGGTAAGCTTCTAGCATATGCTGAAGTCTACTGTCCATAGTCCGGGCTTGGGTGGTATTTTCTACTTCGGTCGTAACAGACTCGTGATCTTCGACTAGCTGTGCGCACCATTCTTCGATCGTGTGCAACGGCCTGTCTTTCCGCTTCCGCCTGAACTTATCCCAGTCCGTGCATTTCTGCGTTGGGAATTTTGCGCTCTTGTATCCGGGCAGGGGGATCCTCGTCTCGATGACGTAGTGATCGCTGCCTAGATTTTCACGCGTGTTCAGCCACGTGTAGTCATCGATGTTGATACCAAACGTGAGGTCCGGGTTCGTGTCTTTCTGAGCACTGTTTCCAATCCTGGTGTAGTCCGCAACTTCGTTTAGGAGAAAAGCTTCGTGCAACTCGGCTTGGTTGGCGATTTCCCTCCCCTTGGGTGTGTCTCTGTCGTAGCCCCATATGGTGTTGTGCGCATTGAAATCGCCCAGCACCAGTGTCGGATTTTCACCCGCTACGCGGCTCGTCTCCGCAAAGACCTTGGCGCATGCGCTCGTGGTGTCTTTGGGGTTCGAGTAAACGTTGCAGATGAATAAGCTTTTGTGCTTCTTTTTCTTCGGTATAATTTCCGTGACTATTGCTTTCACCGATTCATCCAGGTCTACTTCGTGTTGCTTGACTGGGAGATTTCGTCTAACGAAAGTATGAATAGTTTTTCCGGTTGGCTGAACTTCTGCATCGAATCTTGCGTACCCTGGCAGGTTACATTTGTCTCCAGATTCTTGTACCGCTATAATGTCCGGAGGAGTTTCCGTGTCCATGATCAACATCTTGAGCGAGTTGATCCGGGCGCAAAGTCCTCCGCTATTCCACTGCCACACGACGATGTTATTACTGTTGTCCATTGGTACGCTGTTCGAGTCGCTCGAGACGTTCGAATACGTTCTGGAATGCCTTGTCGTGGTTATCCATTCTCCGTTTCATTTCGTTGAGCATAGCCTCAAGCCTAGCTAGTCCCGCCAGGATGGCGTTCTGATTAGGCTCCTCTGTTCTTCTAACCTTCTCGGGCCTGCTGGTCTTGGTTTCGTCACTTGTCTGTACAGAGTTGACGGTGCTCTCTGAGTCTGTGCGCTTGCGTGGACGTACACTGGGCAGAGACGGAGGCGGTGCCATTTCCACTTCTTGGACTGTCGTCTGTTCATTAGGCGGTTCCGTAACCACTGGGTTTGAGCCGTGCCTCTCCTTCTGTAGCTCCCGTAAAAGTTGCTGGTTAAGTCTTCTGAGCTCTTCCTGTTTTCGCAGACTCTCCTCGTGCTTGCGTACGAGGTCTTCGTATTTCTTTTCGAGCTCCTTAATTCTAGGATTGGAGTCTTGCTTCTTCTTGCTTGCGCCTTTCTTCTTGCGGAGGGCTTGAGCGTAGCTCAGCTCCTCTTCCGAGTCTTCTCCCGCAGTAGTGACGTTACTCAGTTCTGGAAAATTCTTCTTTCCCATGTCGATTTTCGCCGCCTCCCGATCTTGTTCTGGAGTGCTCTTCTTCGGAGACCTCGGCTCGGGCAAAGGCTTGTATCTGTCCTTACATTCCCTTCCTCCGGTGTAATGGCTGCCGCCGCAGATGACGCATCTGGGTGTGCACGAGTACTCCGTGCGCATGCCTGGAACTTTCCTGGGGAAGTCGTGCTCCTCGCCGCAGTTGGGACAAATTTGGCTGAGTCCGTACGGGCAGGAGTCTGCTCGGTGTCCCATCTCTCGGCACGATGTGCACGCTTGCTTTTTCTCTTGGTACAGGTGGTACCTATTGGCACAGCAGTAGAATACTATAAATCCAGGAAGTTCCGTGGTGTCGAGGGTGACGAGAATCGAGGTGGTCCGGCCCATCCTTTTCGCGTCGGATATAGGTATCTTGGGGTTCTCCAGTTTGAGTTGATCGTAGATCTCCTGGTCCGTGAACGGGATAGAAATTGGGAGGCATTTGGAGACCACTATCCTTACGGACTCCTTTCGGTTGGCCGTGTACGCTTGGGTTTCGACTTCTGCTCCCTGGTACTTGAGTGTGGTGATACCCAGGTACTTCTGCGCCCTTTGCTTGTCGTTTGTCCTGATGGTGATCGTGTTGTTCATGGTGTTCTTCGTCACGAGGTCCGTACCGATCATGTCTCGAGGCGATACTCCAGTCGCGGTGGCGATCGCGGCCATGATTTCACCGATGACGACAGTCTTCAGATCCAGTCCTTTCGTACGAATGACGATTCCGTATGCTCTGTCCTCGTCCTTTATGGTGGTCCGGAACTTCCTCGACAATTTGACTCGGATCTTCTTTCCACCCACAGTCTTCCATTGCGACTTCTCTTTCGCCGCGTCTGTTTCCGGGGAGCTGGTTTGCTTCTCCTTTTCTTCATCGCGCTTAATGTAGTTCATGAGCGTGGCTAAGTTCCGCTGCTCCCTAGTTGCGACCGCCATGGCGCCTCGTGAGGGACGGAGCGTTAGGCCTAGCGTTAGGCCTAGCCGCCCGACTTGAAATTTCGTCCGAAATAGGCTTTTCTTGTGAAATTCTCGTGTAAAACGACGATTCGAGGTACCGCCCCTCTCTCCCATGCGCCTAGCTCGGGACGCGCTACCTGAAATCCCCGCTGAGGCACGGTTGTATAAAAACAATATTAATTGTACTGAAAAATTTGCAGAATAAAGAGTTTTAAAAAACAACACGCGCCCCCTGTTTTGTACTAATCTCCAATAAACATTACTACAAAAAGAGTTTTTTTCGCAGGTTTTTACGCAAAAAAACATGCTTTCCTAAAACCTCAAGGCGACTACAGTTAAGACAAATGATACAGAGTGGCGCTGTTGTCGCATTTAGCTCGGTCTCGGTGGACGCCAGCGGCCCAGGTTTCAACGGTGAGTTTCCCAACTGAGAGTTCTAGTAACGTTGGTGTTACCCTAGAGGCGGTAAACCGGAACCCACTGCCTGCAACGGAAATGGCACCCCCCCGGTTGCCACCATCTTGCCTGTTTGCCACATTAGTGATCACGTGACGTTAAGATGGCTGCGCCCAGAGGTGGGCCCACTGATCTCAATGACAATTGCTGGATCGCGTTTGACCAGCACCGCCTATGGACGGGAATGCGGCCACGGTCGGCCATCTTTTTGGTAGAGTTATATCATCTCTAGCCATCATAGTAATATGGCGGACAGCGCAATGGCGGCAGGCTGCCATAAAATAGCCGTAGATCTAGTACACTGTACCGTGGGTGATATTTCGTGCTTGATTGAAGTTGTTCGACGAAGCAGATTCTTGAAACCCGGCGTGAACGGTAGCCTCGTCTTTGAGGACCCGGCGAAAGTTCTACGAAAGCGCAGCACCGGGGGAAAGCAGCGCAGCTCGCATCGAAAGCAGACTACGTACCGGCGTCTGCTTTCGATGCGACTTTCGATGCGTGCTGTGCTGTTTTTCCCCGGTGCTGCGCGATTTCGTGAAACTTTCACCGGGTCCTCAAAGACCGGGCTACCGTTCACGCCGGGTTTTAAAAACATGTTTTGTCAAACAATTTCAATCAATCACGGAATATCACCCACGCTATTTTGATGGCAGCCTGCCACCACAACTGCCAAAACGCCGTCTGCCATGGATGGATGATGGTGGCTGCCAGGTGGCTTCAGCAGCTGTATCTTGGCTAGAGGTGATATAACTCTACCAAAAGATGGCCGCCAGTGACCGCATTCGCGGAGCGGGCAAACGCGATCCAGCAATTGTCATTGAGATCAGTGAGGTGAGGCCAGATTAGAGGCACTATATAGCTCCTTCGAGCAGAGTAGCGGAGTAGCGCAATCTAGAACGCCGTCTCTCGGCGACTAGCGGCGAACGCCCGGAGGTTCCAACTCCGGTCAGAAATGCATGGGGAACGTGAGAAAATCGTTGTTTCTTCAATGTTGTGGAGATGTACGGAACGACAATAGTTTTTGACATAATAAAGGAACATTTTAGAATCATTTGCGCTGAGTTGTGTGCCAAGTAAGGACGTAATTTGTTTTTAAAAATTGCACGAGCGGCATCATGCAGCAGACGACGCGGCGACGTCACAGCGTCCACGTGACCCGCTCCGGCCAACCCAAAGAGCCCATCTCCGCTGCGTGCAAAAATCGTCTGCTTCAAACGCCATTGCCTTGGAAATTGCCTTCTCAAAATTTGCACACGCATCCGATATTATTAAAACTTTGATAAAGTGTTTAGTGCTTTACCAACTTCACGACAGACTAGTTTTGAAAAGTGTGAACTCGCCGTTTATTTTTTAATTAGCCGTGTTGCGTCGATCTCCATGTATTCTCCCATAGGGCGGGCCGCCTCCTGGAACCCTGAGTACCACGTGACTCGCGCCGAGCTGCTCTGTCGGCCATGTTGTCGGCAAAACACGCGGATCAAAGGATTGCGCTACTCTGCTCCGTAGGAGCTATAGTAGTGCTCTACGCGCAACGCAGCAGAGGCTGGTTGCACTATTTCTCCACGGGGCGCGGTGCCATCGGGGCCGAAAAGCGCTCCGATTGCAAACCGAAACTTAAAAACAGGGGTTATGACACGGAAATTAAACGGATAGATTATTCTTGAAATGGAATGCTCATATGCTACTTAGCATATACACCAAGTTACGCGATTTTTAGAGCTCTGGTAATTGCAATATTCAATTTACGAATGTTTATCATTTTCATCTGGCGACCAGGCAACACTGCCCAAGTTAGTCACACCATGGTGTCCATAAACCACGTGACCATGAACACTCTCTCATTCTAGGCGCCCCCATGATCGCCCGACCTCTCCTTGCCGCGGTACGAACAAAACCGCTCACGCAGCTCGGTAACCCGAAAGCTATTCTCGCTCTCGACCCCCAGCCCGTTAACTTCATTCAACCCTGCATGCGCCTGCGAGATATCCCCGAACGACGGTGACCACGGCGAGTTCGTCCATAACTCGTCGTCGCTGGAGCTGGTCGCCAGCGGGGCGCAGTCAAAATGAACAGCTTCCAACATCTCTTGATAGCAATCACTCTCATCGCTGCTGCGATCAATGTCGAACACTTTGACAAGGCGAGCGATGCCGTATACGTAATCATCACGGACCGCATGCTCGAAACGTGGAAGGTAAACGAGGAAGCTGAGGCTCGAGACGCCAAGAGAGCCAAGTCTGTGAGTGCGTGCAAGGGGACGCCGCGCTGGAGGCTGGCTACGTCACCAGCCGCCAGCTCCGCCCGGATCTGCCCCTTCGAGGGACCCGCATATAAATCGATTTATCCACGAAACTATCGTGCCGTTTTCAAAACAAATTGAGCAGGATTATAGGAACATACAATGGGTCCTAGCGGTATAGTTATCTCATATTTTATTTGTGGCGTGTCATAACCCCTTTAAAAACCCGTCGAGTTTGGGCTGTTTTTCAGAAATCCGTAAAATGCTGCGTGTGCCTTCTATCACTCTGCAATATGTTGATTTAGTGTTTAGTGTCGGATTTAGTAAATTTTTGAACTCAGCCCAAGTATTCGTGCCCTCGATGCACCGTGCTCTTAGGCGCGGCAGGCGCGGTGTATCGGGCGCCCGAAGCAGAGTGCCAGCCAACGTTACGTGCCAGCTTTCGTTTCGTCACAGTCACAGAAAACAGTTACGCACTTTGAAAATGTACCGTGTGAAACAGAGTTTAACTAGTGCCACCTATACGGACAACGATCCAGCCGCTGTTTTTTCGTACAACGATCACGTGACCACATTGGCCTTGTTTATTCAGTGTTCTTCACGTGCTCGTGTCGCTGTCGAATTATCTGCTGCGCGGTTTCGATGCTTTCGTCGCTTTCTTGTCGTTTATGGAAGGCCAGCTGGGAACAGGTGAACGACCGAAAAAGAGGGGAGTTGCACCAGTTGCGCTCAGTGCGACGAGTGGTCTGACAGTCGTCGTCAGTCACAGTCGTCAGTCGTCATGCTCGGCGTGTGCGCGCGGTCTGCTGGTAGCTTAACCGCAGCAGTGTTCGGCAAAGAGTTTTTACCTCTCTCTGGCCGCTAATAAGATGCAGAAATCTTCAATCGGCAGCACCCCAGGAACTCATTCAGCCTGCAAACAGCCATGTGAGTTTGAAGGACTTTTCTTTGCTTTGTTGTGTTCTGAAAGTGTCTCTCTTATCTGACACCTTTCTGTCTCAACATTAAAGGATGAACCTGCGAAAGTCCTTACTGATTCCTTTGGTCGGAGCATTCCTACCTTCGGATTTCACTTACGGAAAAGTGCAACCTCAGATGTAAGTTTCTTGCATTCTATTTGATATATATTTTTTCTTTTTTTTTTAATTGCGGTAATTTGATTGTCACTGTTTGCAAGCGAAGTGATCAAACATCGCTCACCGAGAATGCTAAAGTCGCGGGCAACAGCAAAAACATTTTTCAGCTGAGTTATACCAATGTGCTCATTTCAAGCTTATTCAGAAAGGGGAAAACACGTACATTGCGCAACTGAGCTCTATGAAAATCTTCAAAAGCCTGAGCACATTCGTATTGAAATTACACCAACATAAAGGTTCAAAGGAGTTTATTGGTTTTACTTCCATACAGCCGAGAGCCTGAAACAGCCAAAAGGCAGAAGCCCGTGCTGGCTGCCTCCCCAGCTGTATGTTAACAACTAGAGAATACATGTGAATGAAACTTATATGTACAGGTGTATGTTAACAAGTAGTAAAGTAAAAGTAACAGCGACCATGACGATGAACAGTGGGCCAGTGAGGCCAGCCAGGCTAATATTAAAAGAAAAAGAAAGTTCCAATTATTATTTAATTTGTCTGGGACAGAAAATAAATGTTTGGTGTCACCAGCGAGCCGCCACCGATTAGGAGTTTCCGTGGCATGCCAACAGCCACGAGTAATTTATTCATTTATTTAAGATTGCTTCAAAAGAAATACTATGCCCATTCTACACCCAAAATTAGTACTAGCGGTTCAAACCAGATGCCAAAGTTTCAGCAGTAACGATCATTTGGTGGGCTAGTTGGTTGATCATTATGTTGAATTCACAGCGCAAAATGACGGAAGGATAGACAATTCACGCTCTATCCTTCCCTTGTCTATCCTTCTGTCATTTGCGCTGAATTCAACATGTCAGCAGTAACGTTATTTTCAAATTTTCGATAGGAAATGGCGCCAACAGAGCTCTTTGGCGGTGTGCGCGAACCACGTGGCGCGAACTACAGGGCCGGCGCTCATCATTGTCGTTGGTGATGTCACGGGTAGGACAGATCATGCGGATCTTGTATCGTTCGGCTCGTCAGCTCGCTTCATGCGCTGTTTGGGTAATGCGCGGCAAAACCTGTTTCGCACGTTGTGTTTATGTGGTGAAGTGATATTTGTAGTAGGACATTTTACCAAAGCTTGAAAATGTGGCACGTGTAGTCGTGCTAACAAACACTTTTGGCACTGAGGTGTCGAAGCGCTGGAATGGTGGTGCGCTGTTCTCTACGCCAGTACAAAAAGCTGAATAATGAAAATAGAATATCCAGCGCTTTACCCCACTACAGCATCTGCCACGGCGAATAGGGTGTATTTTTTATTACGACTCGGACAAAACTCGTCAAGTTGAAAATAGGAATGCGAAATTCGACTTGCATGTGTAGTCGAAAGCGACTCTGCTTATCCTGTTCGTTCCAGTGGATTCTGGTGCTGGGGCAACTTTCCCAGCAATTTCGATGTTGCTGGCAAGTTATTTCCTAGCTTTCCCTACATCTATGTAAATTGCTTGGATCGCGTCCGGCTCGAAACGGACGAGCAACTCGGACAACTCGGAGGAGTTTGAAGCGGCAGCAGCCAATCAGAGATGCAATATTTTTACTTGGCATTCCGTGCCGGTGATGATGACAACTAAAGAGTTGGTTCTGGTTTGAAATTGATCGTTTTTTGGAACAACCCGTTTCAGAAAGATGATTTAGTATTCTCAACGCCATTTAAAAGTATAAAAACACATTTATAGCACTTAACTGTGTGTCTAAGTAGTGGAAAAAAATTAATTAGTGAGGATGATGCTAAATTGCAGCAATTAGTTGCTGCATGTGAAAGCGAACGGCCCTTGTTGCTGGTGTTGCGACATAAGTTGCTGGGAGAAATTGCCCTGCCTTAAGTGGGCCTTATTAGTTCCAAATTGATTCCTTTTTGAATTTTGTAAACCAGTAAACAAACATTTTCTCATTATAACTGGCGGGAACGAATAACTCCGGTAGGCTGGCTTCCGGGGTCATTTCAACTAAATTCCTGCTTAGTCATCCGGTCGATGCGAAACGTGCTAGGCCCCTTTGCGATCGAGGTCTGTTAAATCTAGCAAGTCGGTGACACTTCAGCATCCCAAAAAATGAGGTATACACGTGTTATGAGTTACTACCATTTGTATATTGCATTTTACGGTGCCAAAGATTTTTGCATAATGCGTAATGCGCTTCTCAGCGAGTGATTTTAAATATGTAAACAATTGTTACTAGAAATTGGATAGAACACATTAATCAATCGCCTGAATGTGCCGGGCCATGGCCGACAATTGAAGGAGTTGTGAAAATTTCTGCTTTTCTTTCGAGCAGAAATCGCGATGGGACAAACTTCTTTGCCACATATTCAATGCGGGAGGAGCTAAGCGTCGGTTGCTGACGAGCATTTGCTTGTCAGCAACTGTCAAGTTACACTTGGAGTAGAAGCGTCGGTATCGGCAAGCTCAATGAAGCTAAAACAACTGTGGGGCACTTTGCAACACAGCTGTGTGCACGTGCACTGCTAAGATGACAGCACGTCAATTAATCTGGTGAATGCAAAACCTATTTCTACAGGAGCCTCCACAGATCCGAAAAACAAGAATCAGAGATGCTGTGAATAGCCCTGACGCACGCCGCGCAAGCTGTAATCTTAAAGCTCCATGCTTGTTTTTAATTATTTTAAAATTCTTTTTTTTATATATATAAAAAGGAACTTTGATGCACTGTTATTCATTAGAAAGATCACTCTCAAAAACGTTGCACATGTTTCTTTAATAAATAAGCCGTTCTTAATCGGCACAGATGTAAACTAACATAGCCACTCCGTGCTATTACTTAGGGTGCCGTCTGCTCGCATCCTACCCCGCTCCGTCACAGGGGGCGCCTGCGGGGTGGCGCCAGCAAAACATGTCGCCACCAATGGTGCCAGTTACCGAAAAGGGGCTTTATTTTCCCTTTGAAATTTTCAGAAAGTCGCATAGCTTTTTAATAATGTAACGGTTTGTGCTGAAACTTTGGCATCAGGGCCGGTTTGCTAGAAACAGCGCCTCAATTGAGACAGGGTGAAAGAAAGCACTGCCAAAGCCAGCGCGTGAGTTGAGCGAGACTCAAACCACGTCTCAAGGCACTCGTGCGCCCCAGCCTTTGCAGTACTTTCTTTTACCTAGTCTCAGCCGAGACGCTGTTCTAGAAAGCCGGCCCTGGTTCAGACTGCTAGTGCGGCAGAGAATGAGCATTAGGCAATGCATAGTTTACTTTTGCCATTAAAACTTTTTTTTTTTTTTTACACACTGTACATTACAATTTAAAGAGGGGTGAGCTACAACATATACTTTGCTATTTGCTATTTTCTTTTAAACACCGAAAAATAGCCCACGCCTAGTAATCATAGTGTTCGGATCAATGATGACCTCGGCGTAAGTGCGTCTAGTTAGCTATGGTGGGATATAAGTGAACATTGTTGACTGGAAGGTCAGTCGTCTTTGCTTTATTGCCCCTTTCCGTGATAACACGTTGGACAAAGGCACATGATCTAAAAATATAATTTTTTCAATTCTCTTGATTGCACACCGACAGTTGGCCCACTTTTTATTTTCCCCCGATTTTCTCTCAATTTTAGGTGGGCTATCTCCCGGCATATTACGGAAATACTAATAATATATCAGAGTTGGACAGTATTGCAATTCAAATGTATCACAATAACGTTTCAAAAATGAATTTTGTGTAGGTATATTTTTGTATCCCACTGATGTTTTCAACAGTAATTGTATTTCTATATCGAAATACACTTTATGGTGTCTTCCTGATGTTGCAATACTATCAGGGGCCGTTGTCCCCTTACAAACTTTAGATTAATCGTATGCCCTCTAAACAAAACAGTAAAGCTGCCTTGTTCCCTTGAGACAGCGTGGTGATGTAAAGAGGACGCGGAGGCTTTATTATCGTGCAGACCAAGGTCCACATTGGTGCAGTTTACTTCTGACAATATGTGAGCCCAATCTCTGTTCTGCAAAGATAACAAATGTTTGCCCTGAAGGCTCCGGCGGTGGAGTATAGGCTTCCAGCAGTAAGGTTGCATGAAATAGGCTGCGTTATGTTGCATCAATTTTGCAGCTGCCCTATAGTGCAAACAAATGTTGAGAGATGGCCCTAGCTGGCATGCAGTGGATGGCGGCCTGCCCTAGCTGGTGTGTTCATGATGCAGCGGGATCTGGGAAATTCGTCGAAAGTTGGCATAAGTCAGTTTGCAGAGAGGGGAACTCGTCGAAAGGCAACTTGTTGAATTGGCAGAAAGAAAGTGTTCTAGGTGAAAGTAATTTGCTTCTTGTCGTTCCTTGCTTTCTATTATTCACTTTAGATTTATCTTTTATCTTTGTACAGAATGTTTACCATGTTTATGTTTGTGTTACGGAATATGAGAATATCTAGAATATTTTTGAGAAATATGTATCTCATTACTACGAATATCTCTGCCCCTGCAAAATATATTTGTATTTCTAAATACTTTTTCGCCTATTTTTATATTTATTTCTGATACACATATTGGAATCTCTTTTTAATAAATGTATTCCAGTATTAATATTTCCACTATCTTTGCCATGTATCCCAGTATTTGTATTTCCAAATACATTGCAGGGTATTTCACCCAACCCTGCAATAGACACATATTAATCGGAGCACATAAGCGAAAAAACAATCTCCGTAATGTTAGTGATGGAAGCAGGAAGGCGATTCTATAATAAATTGACGTTTGAGGTGACATTTCAAAAGTGTAAATACCAACCTTACAACTACGGGAGAAAAGATGTTTAGGATGTGTAAGATGGTTGGCTAATATGTTTATGATGAAATGTGGTGTTTTATGGAGTATTTTATGAAAAAAACACATGTGCAAGACTTTACAGTGGTGCATCAGTAATGGCAGCATGATAAAACAGCGCACAGAACACAAAGGAAGAGAAAAGGACAGGTAGAACGAAAGAGCGCTGTAAGCTGTAGTGAAGTAGTAATTTGAGCTAGTTGATACTTCAATGTTGAAGTAGCAACTAGCTCAAATTTCTAGTAATGGCAGACTTTTCATGGTAAAGATGCTGGCAGTGCATTGGCAAAGCTAAATCAGGCTGAACAATTTTGAACGGAATCAGTCGAGCTAGTTACGACTCACGAGTAACCAAGGTCCAGGGCTGCCAACACGCACAGTCAAAATTTCCCTAGCGGACGCCTTAAATTTCTCTATTTCTTGCCAGAATGTCCCTTGTTTGCCCAAATAATTGTAATACTAAATATTTGTTATTTTCTGTCTCGCTTTCATTTTTACTGTGAGAAATATATTAAGTGCAGAACGCAAGTTCATCTGCTTCTTGCACAGGAGTTGTGATGATGTCAGAACGCCGAATCAGAACACGATACTGCTTTATTAACTTCATTAGCGTTTTTTTATAATACTCAGCGCAAAACAAAAGGTCTAACGCAAGCGAAAGTTCTCAAACTCGAAGAACACGATGGCACTTCACGAAATATTATAAGTCATGGTAAGTCTATATCTCTAGACATTGCAGTATTTTGTCTTGTACTCAAGCTTTTTTCTTTTGAGAAGGCACAGCGGTGCTCTCAGGATCTTCGACTTGGCTGGTACCTTCCTTCATAGTTTTCAGGGGGCGATGAAAACTGATTTTGCTGAAAAAAGATGGATGGATGGATGGATGATAACGGCTGAATCCTTAATAACGGGCGGTACCTTGCGCCACCTAGCCTGGTTCCTCAGCGTTGCCAGATGGTTGCACCACAAACCACTAAACGGTTGGAGGAAGTAACCCAAATGTACCCAAAGCAACTGAAATTCGATGTTATCTCGATAAAAGTCATAATTGACCTATAAAATTCCAGATATATACGGTGCCCAATATTTCTCTCAATCTAGCAAGATTTCCCTTATTCCCACATAGACCTGAATATTACCTTAATCTGGGAAATTTCCCTCAGGTTGGCAGCCCTGCCGGGGCCCACACGGCACTAGCATATTGATTTTTGGACAGATTAGTGTTTTGTGCAAAGTTCACTACAGTAAAGACAGAGTAAGAAATACATTTATTTTCAAGCATCTTAACGTACAGTCAGCTTCTTATTCAAGTTGAACTTTCCTAGAAATTGTCGGTCGTTATACTTGTAGAGAGAAACCGAAATGAGAGGTTCAATTATTGAGATAAATATGACAAGAAGATTGAGCATGTGACGCTCTTCTGCAGATTTACATTTGTTAACATTAAGTTCGATCAGTTGCTGGTCACATTGTGATATTTGATTAAGGCCATAAGTTACAGAAAAGCCTTCGATAAGTCAATTATCTTGTTATAGCTTATGCGGTGTCAGAAAACAGGTAGAGCTGTCCAGTCTCAAGTCACTGATGTAAATAAAAGTTGTGGACTATGCATCAAACCTTGTGGGACACCGAAGTTGACTGATTAGCAGTAACAAATTGTAGATGGTTAGCTAAAGAGGTATGAATTCAATTCAGTATGCAAGACTCAACGCAGTTTTGAAGCAGTACGGTAGTTTGAGAGACTTTGTCAAAAGCTTTATAGCACAGTCTAAGAAAACACACTAAACTTTGGAATGATTATCAAGAGGCTGAAGGAGAAACTCGTTAAGAAGTCATTTGTTTGCAGAAGTTTAACCAACTTCGAGTAGATTATGGTGAAAAATATTTGCAAAGCATACTTGGTAATGAAATTGATTGATTGTTAAATAATGTGCCATCCAAACCAAGTTGCAAAACAGGAAAAAGCGGGTCCCGGAGATATCCGGCGGGAGAGGTGTGACGCTTTGCGCTTTGCGGGTCCAAAGTTGAATGTATTGAACTTTTTCCGGCCCCGGAGAGTGCCGGACGGCGCCAGAGATCCCCTTCTCGCAAACCTTGTGCGGGGGGGGGTGCTAATTGCTTCTCGGGAACCCAACAAAAGGACGAAGGGACGCTTAAGAAGCAGTTGATTTTGTTGTATTCTTCCCCTCGAAGCCACTCAAAAATACCACAAAGGGTGGGTTTTCTCCCTCTCCCACCCGTGATATGCGTTTTCCCTTTCTCAACCTTTCCGTCTCCAGCTTCCCGGCGCGCTGTCCCTCGTCCATACACTCCAGCACGTTTCTGGGCTAAAATGGCAGTCGGAAGTTATATAAAAGAAGCATGAATGTCGTGCTTCCATTCCCTTAGTTTGTCTGTGGTGTACTGGCGTGGACGGCCACGTTTCGCTACTGCTGAGCTTGCGGCCAACAGCTGAGCTCGTGCTCTCGTGAAGTGGCCACGCCGCGCCGAGCTCGGCCGTGCAGCCTCTCCGGAGTCTGCCCAGGTGGACTCTGCTGGCTCTGCAACCAGCCGCTCCCTCTTACCGGCGGTCGGGCTGCTGCGCCGCCATGGAGAGGGCTTCTTCTTGGGGTGGCATTCCTTGGAACTACGCCGCGCGGAAGCCAATGGGAGCCTCGTTCTGTGAAACTATGACGTGTGCCAGCCAATGAGAGCTTATCCATCGAATTGCTGCTACAGATGATAGGCTTCACTTGATTGGGACAGGGGAGTTTAGGTGCTGTTTGGCGCGACTTCAAAAGCTGATAACACCTGTTTGCTCCATGCTACAGTTAATGCTTTCGCATTAAAAAACGGATTCTGCCTTCCTCATTTTTGCAGGCCCGTTTTGCGACTTGGTTCGGACCGCCCTTTATTGTTTTTCACCAGATTTGTGTCAAGAAACCACCTTCCCAACTTTTCAATCCTTTGGTATTATACAATAGTTAATTGATTGCATATACTTTTGTTAGATTATTTATTGAACAGTACATGTTACAATAAAAAGACAACTTGGTGTTAGCTTTATTAACTCTAACAGGGGGTATCGGTGGCTGAGTGGGCTAAGCGCACACCAGCTCGGAGCACGTGGAGCAAAGCTTGTGCTGCAGAACCCAGGGATCCTTGGTTCAATTCCCACCCTTGCCCGTTTCGATCTGGATGAGCATCGTACCGGCGTGCAGTCGTGCATCACTACTGCGTGGTGCACGTTAAAGACCCCAGGCTAGCGTTCGTACTGCACTGGCTAAATTTCTCATCTGCAGCTGGGAGACAAGTCGCCTGTGGAGGCAGACTAAGTTCTAGGCTGTGTGAACATACACACAACACAATTTTTTTTTTTAGCTTTAACACAAGATGAAAGTTTCATATTATCAATGATAATAGCCACACAACTCCCATAAACTATTCAATGTTCAGGGGCAAAAAGTCCAAGAAGGCTAGAAAATTCTGGTACTTGGTTGCTGGGTATTCTTTGGGCTCTAAAGGACGGTTATTTTGTTATTTATCGTTACTGTCGTTTCATGTGCACCAATAAACACAATGTACAAAAAATATGGTCCCCTGGCAACAGATCGTTGCAAATTAAATTGCTGGATCACAGCTCAGGTGAAAAAGAGAAAACAGCTGGCGGCAATGCGTCAACAAACATACGCAGTAGCAATTACCGAGAAAGCCGGAGTATGAAATATTTATCTCATATTTGAAGGCTGCACAACAAATGAAACATGACGGAAAGAGCATGTGCACCAATAAACACCATGTACAAAAAAATATGGTCCCCTGGCAGCAGATCGTTGCAAATCAAATTGCTGGATCACAGCTCAGGTGAAAAAGGGGAACAGCTGGCGGCAATGCGTCGACAAACATACGCAGTAGCAATTATTTAGAAAGCCGGAGTATGAAACATATATCTCATATCTGAAGGCTGGGCAACAAATGAAACATGACGGAAAGAGCAGCTGTGGCGTAAACAATTCTTGTTCACTTAACAGCTGTTCTGTAATGTTCTTTAAACAATTCGGGTAAAAGTCGGGTTTAACCTGATTTTCGAAAAACATGTTCAAGGTCTAAATATCCTGAAATATCTGGTTTTACCCAAAAACAAAGGACCCTATTTATAGTATGCAGTTGATCAGAGTTGGTCTGGAATTGAACAAACAGGGTCTCTGTCAATAATCTATAGTCCGTTGCAACCTAAGAACGAAGGGCGAGGGTAAGACGGGCCGGGGAGAGGAAGCAGACGGAACGCTAAAGAGAGAAGGAGTTTCCCCCTCCCTTTTCACAGCGTTCCGTCTGCTTCCTCCTCCCCGGCCCGTCTTACCCTTGCCCTTCGTTCTTAGGTTGCAACGGACTATAGGAATTTGTTATATGAGTTGATGTATTCACATGATCAATTTTCAAAATATTTTCCAAGTCACGAAATTTGCGAAAATGAGCTCCTTGTGCAAATAAGGTAGTTTATAGTATGAAAGTGATGAGAGTTGGTCTGGAAATAAAGAAACAGGGTCTCTGTCAATAATATATTCGTTACCCTGGGTTGATATATTCACATGATAAATTTTTGCAATATTTTCCAAGTCACGAAATATGCGAAAATGAGCTCCTTGTGAAGATTGGGTCGTTTATAGTATGAAGTTGATTAGAGTTGGTCTGGAAATGAAGAAACAGGGTCCGAGTCAACAGTGTAGTTTGTTTCAGTTGGTGACTGCATGAAAAGACAGGAGTATTTAAAGAAGTTTATGGGGGAGTGGCATTCAATAATAAATTTGTAGTCTTTTTTTTTTTTTAAGAAGTTATTTATTTTTTTTTGTTGTATAGTTCTATGATATTATCAATGATTAGGAACCCAGAACCTACACTGTAGTCTCTCAAGGCGGGTTCATGAATGACCACGTCCACTATCGTCTGAGGCCAGACATGTCTGGAGCGAAGAGCAACTCGGCTCTGGTTCTAGGTGACGATTGTAAGTCCAAGGATTGCCCTGAGAGTGTAACACTGAAGGTCCACAACGATTGACACTAGGTACAATGACTTGCACCTATCTGTTACAACTGGCTGTGCCAGTGGTGGTTCCAGATGTCACCGCGATGCAATCTGGACGAGCTGTCTGGATTGCATCCTGCTGTACTGTGTGGGTCCGGAATGCAGATGATTTGTTTGATGCCATCCGCTAGAAAAAAGCAACATGTTGCATACAGGCTGTTTCGAGGAATGTCGGCCAAATCATTCCTGCCAAAACTATGCATTACACAAAAAAAAATGCATCGCAAATTGCCCTACAATTGTGTGGCTACAGGAAACGTTGTTCGTCTAGCGCTATAGTCCGTTGCAACTCGAGAATGTAGGGCGAGGGTAAGATGGGTCGGAGAGGAATAAGCAGATGGAATGCTGGAGAGGACAGGGAAACCTCCTTCTCTCATCAGGGTTCCGTCTGCTTCCTCCTCCCCATCCTGTCTTACTCTCGCCCTATCTTCTTGAGTTCCAGTGGACTATAGTGGTGCTAAACCACTAGCGCTAAACCAAGCATTTAGTGGAGTTAGTGATGAGTTAGAGTTAGTGATGCTAACTTGACTTTTCACAACTTGACTTTTTCCACCAAATATAGAGGGTAAATTAAATTTATCTGCTGGTCATGTGACATCGATTTTCCCGCTAAATCTAGCGGGGAAACCGAATTTCCATATAGGTCACGTGACGTCACTTTTTCCGCTGAATTTAGGGGGAAACTGAGTTTGTGGGGTATAGGTCACGTGACATGAAGCCATGCGACGTCATTTTCCCCGCTAAATTTAGCGGAGAAATTCGCGGTTGCGCTTTTGAGGCTTCACTTCACCTTAAAACCTAGCCTATAAATGTTTCCCGTTAAAACATTGATGTTGCATCGGTCTTTCCCAAAGGGTCTATTCACAAATATTAAGAACATTCACAATAATTAGGTTATGCATTATTTTTGAATAATTACTTGTTAGTACGTTTAAAGGTAGGTTTTCAGTTCGTCAGAGATGACGAAATAAGCCCACTTTAGATATAAGCCATGTGCAGCATTTTATGGCGTATCGAAAGAAATGCTAAATTTGGATGTGTTTCGGGTTTCGATTTCCTTTCGGAGCTCATCTCTGTGTCAGCGGTCCTGCTCCACGTGGCTAGTGCATGCAACTAGTGTATGCCACTAGGCATGCTTCGTGTGACGGAGGTGAACCCAAGAATCAAAGCTTTTTTTGCAATGTCATTTGAACAGCACAGCTTATCATTTTGCTGGTTTGCATCATACTTCCTCTCATAGGCGTAGACTATGGGGGCAACGGGGCTCGTGCCCCCCTGGTGAGATCCAGGGGGGCAGAGCCCCCTCCAAGCCCAGGCCTTGATCTTTTTTTTTTTTTTGCTTGTGTTTGTTGTTAGTTTGTCTTTGATGATTTGTATTTTGTCTTAAATGTATAATACTTCACCCATGTTTGTGCACCACACAATAGAACGCTAAGTTGTTTGTGGGCACTGGAAAATAAACCATTATTATTATTATTATTATTATTATTATTATCCGAGACGCTGTTTACGTGCCATGTAACGAGCTTCTAGTAGTAGGATGTAAACAAAATAACGCCCACGTTGCCTTTATTGACAAAATACGTGGGAAATGGAATCCCAGCGTGCTTGCGTTAGCTTCAATCTCCAGTTCTGGCGAAAACAACGCGCAGCACCCCCCCCCCCCCGGGAACTTCTCAGCCTGCCCCCCCCCCGGGAAAATGGAAAGTCTACGCCGCTGCTTCCTCTCCTGCGAGGGAAGTGAGGCAATAGTTGCTTGCTTTGACCACGGCGAGCGGGATCGCTGGTGCGGACATGCATCCTGGTAGGAAACTGGAACTTCAGTATGCATCCAAATTAAGTGTTTGTTCAGAATGCCCTGAAATGATGTGTGTGCCTTCTATGTTTATTATGTGGGGGGATTAAGTAATTTTACATGCTACCCAAAAAGTTTCCATTTGAAACCATACCTTTAACTTTATTCATTAAAAATGTAATTGCTCCAAAATGCTTAACTCTTTCCTGACCACGGGAAAAGTAGCAATTTTCAAAGGATCGTGCAAATGCTTTTATTTTCCTAATTTAAGTATGATGCAATATGTCACATCAAAATGTTGCCAATTAGATCTTTAACCGACGTTAATATAATGCGAGAAAGAAATTAAAAATTAAATTGTTTGAAAACACAATGTATGTGCAGAAGGCGTATAAATGCCGACACTTCTACAGCTATTCAAATTAAATGACAAATAAAAGAAAATTCTGAATATACAAAATATTGCCCGCACCCACGGCTATTAAAGGGAAGATGGGGAGCTTCTTGAAAAAAATTAGTTAGAAGTGAATTCTAGTGTATTTTTACCCCGTGAACCCGAATACCCAAACCTTTTGCTGCGCAAGTAGTGTGAAACGCGAGAAAACGCGAAAGAAAGTCGCTGTACGTGACGTCATCGACGGATCTTTTGGCTGCCCAAGGCTAGGAGGCGGGGCTTCAGCCCTATTTTGAAATTGCTCTTATGGCTCTCCGGTGCGCCGCATTGAAATATAATTGTGATATCTGTTATTCTAAAGGCCAAATGAACGCAATTAAAGCGTTTTTTCTCAAATGCAGAAGTGCCCCATCTTCCCTTTAAGGCCCATTCACACTCTTGCAACCGAGAGAGACAAGACCGGTTTTTAAGCCTCTTACAACGTCTTAGAACCAGCTCCGCAGCGGCGCATCCGGTCCTAAGACGTCGCAAGAGGCTTAAAACCGGTCTGGTCTCTCTCGGTCTTACTCGGTTGCATATGTGTGAACGGCGCTTTACGTCTGAAAGTTAGTGTGCTCTAGCTGATGTTGCCTATTTTTGGTTTGTTTGAGAGTTAGCCTCCGTAACACGTGTGCTTTTCAATCAAGGAATGCTTATATTGATGGAACACAGATAGTACACCTCACATCCTCAGCAGAATGCTTGTGTTCTACCTTGGTTTTGTCTTAGCCTTGATTGCAGCTCTTTTATATTTAGCATTTTTGTCCGACTTGTTGGGAACATAAAACGTGCGCGCCGGCTCAGGACAGCATTGATCAGATCAGATCAGATTTATTTTCCTCAAAGGTGAGGAAATTATTGTAATTATAAATTGGAAATTATAGTGATGCTTACCGACAACCATCTGTTAAGCAGCGCCTATAACATCATTTAAAGTGTCTCCAGAGCTCTTGAAGTCTAAAACGTACGCCACAATACAGTTGAATTATGTAAATTATGCCCTCTTTGTTGCAAAGACTAATGCAGGACGTTAGCTATGTTAGACAAGTGCAAGCACTGTTCCTAAGACTAGATTTGACAGCCCACCAGCTTGGGATAAAGCTCGAACCTACGTTGAAATTGAAACTACAGTTCTTCGGCTATCCATGGGATTGTGGAACATAATATTCTGCACTAAATTTAATTTCATGACGGCACTTGAAAACCATCAATCACCGGTGATTGATAATTTTCAATCAATCACCGGTGATTGATCGATGGTGCGGTGAGGAAAGAGTTAATAACCCAATTATACCAAACATTATTAGTTTTCCTAAATAGGCCCATTGACACAGACCAGTACGACATCAACTTCTTTTCGTGTCAAGCATGCTTTTCGTGGCTATGATTTTACTTGAATTCCATGAAACACCCTGTGTATGGGGGTCATGCTCTTTGCTGACCGAGAAATAAAAATATTAAGCAAGGTGGAGCGTGCAAAACGGGCTTGTGTGTCTATGCCTTGCTTTTTGTCGCAACTAAAGGACATAATTCTTTGGTGCAATTTCAGTCTACCTGTCGCATCGGAAAGCTCCCCTCCTCCACTGGCCCTGATTATTTCTCTGCAGCCCCCATGTTTTGACTTAAGACTGCCAGTATAAAAGAAAAATCTGACAGCTACCAGTGCAGCAAGCAAATGTGACGTTTCTGTAATATAACCAAAATTCAAAGTGAAAGCTTATGAATATCGCCCCTTTTGGTACATGAATATTCAAGCTAAGACTACACAGGAAGCCTATTTTAAGTGGTGTAATATTGCATACCAGTATACAACAATGAATCCCTCATGATTGCATTCCAGTTTATTTTGGCATCACACCCATTCACAGTTTTTTTTTTATTTGAGACAGGCTCAACAAGTCATTGTTTCAGTGTGCCTAATAGCAAATGCATGATGGGGAAACAGCAGCTTGTTAATAAAATGTTAGAAAACAATATATTTGCACTACAATATTTACTGTACAATTTATGCTCGATAAAAGGGATGTTTGGTTATTTTTCTGGTCCTGTACAGCCGTGTAACTGTGCTTGGTGAGTAGCTTTATAGTACATTTAGTGTTTTGCTGTTTATATTTCAGTTTTATTTTTGCACAGAGTACAGTGAGCAGAATATTATGAGTCTTGGGCAGCTGTTAGTGCATGAATTATAGCACTGCGTCTTATTTTTGGTGACTTAGGTGTCTACTGCATGCCAGAAGAAGGTGTGCCATTGACGCCAAATGAGAAGCTGCTTTCTTCTGACGAAATTGTCCATTTGGCAAATCTCTTTGCCACCTTCGGTGTGAAGAAGGTACGCCTTACCGGAGGAGAGCCGTTGGTCCGGAAAGATACATTGGACATTGTTGGTGAGCCGTAGTTTTCATGATTTTGGCTCCACAACAGGGTCTGTTGAAGCTTTTTGTCCCCGAGTTGAAAATGCCTGCTTTACTGGAGTTGGTGACAAATTTTCACGGCAAGAGCACATACGGCCTTGATGTATGCACATACGAATCAACACGTGGAAAAGTTTTGAGTTTTTATTTTTTTATATTAGTGTCACTTTATGTGCGACATCCTGTCTGGGCATCCTGTTTAAAGACAGACATCCTGTCCAAAAACTAGAGTGTGTCAAATAAAATAAAAAAGACAAGAAAATCCTACCTATTGTCTAAAAAATATGATAAAAAGAAAAATGGATTTCGTGCGTCAGCTGCGCACGTGAAATCATTTTGTGGAAGGAAATTGTTTTGATAGGCTCTATAGGTCTATTTATTTGCAATTTTTTATATGTTGCTATCTGGTGATGACTTTTATTAATGATGGTTAATGTAGATGGACACTGCTGAAAATTTTAAACTTTTGTTTGAAAACATGACTCATGATTGTGAGATGGACTATTGTCCGGTGCAGCTCAAGATGGTAGGGCGAAGGAAAGGAAGGCCAGGGAGGAGGAAGCAGATGGAAGGCTGGAGAGAGGAGGTGGTTTCCCCTCTCCTCTCCAGCATTCCATCTGCTTTCTCCTCCCCAGACTTCCTTTCCCTTGCTTACCTTCCTAAGTTACAACGGACTAGGCAGCTGGGGTATTTATCCAGCAGTTTGTAGAAAAAGCTTCTTTTTTTTTTCCTTGAAAAATCTTAGCATTGGTTGCTCTTTTCATTACTCTGTGAGAGGCAAAGGCACAGGGTGCATGGTGTTGAGGAGGTTTTGTTTGTACATGCACCAAGCGTTTGTCCATTGCTAAAGTATGAGTAACAAGGCGGATTGTTGGTTGGATGCTGATATGGCTATGGATAAAGCTTACGAATGCTGTTCAGATACACTTACAAAACTACAGAGGCAGGATGGATGCTGATAGCGACATCACTATAAAGCGTGCGCACAGGGTTCTCCAAATGACAATGATGATTTTCCTGTCGTCAACTGATTTATGATTGAAAAGTACTGACCTTATGTGTTACAGCTGTTTGGGATGTTTTTTTATTTCTCATCTAAACTCAACTGTAATATGAATTAGATTTTATTTTTTGATGAATTGGGTTATGGTAATGTATTACATACCCGAGCGCATTTTTTCCAGCTTGTACGGAAAGTTTGTTCAGCTGTCATTAGTGAAACGACGCCAGTACCTCAGTCTAGCACACGACTACAAGATTTTAGCAAGCTTTCAACATCTATTATATCACTGTATGAGCAGTTTGGGGTTTTTCCCTCCGTTCAAATGAAAGCCTGTCATTACGCAGTCATTGAACATCACCACATCCCCCTCCCCAGCTGTTTCTTTATGGTACAAACCTAGTTAACCCTTTTAACTCGTTGGGAGTCGCAGCCAGTTTGCTGTGATTAATGTGGTGCATGCGAAAGAAAAGAAACAGATCCTACGGTTTGGCTGTGTGGAACAAATGTACCTTTACTTATTTTGTTTTTTTCTCTCTATTTCAGAGAACTTGTCACAAATTCCCCAGCTGGAAACTTTGGGAATGACAGGATGTACCTTTACTCTCTTTTTTTTTTCTCACTATTTCAGAGAAGCTGTCACAAATTCCCCAGCTGGAAACTTTGGGAATGACAACCAATGGGCTTGTTTTGTCCCGGAAACTGCCCGATTTGAAAAAGGCTGGTAAAGAGTGATTTTTTTGCTTTTGCTCCTATAACCTGCCACACAGGCATTTCACACGGAATTTTGCCAAGTGTTGTTTGGACAAGTGGCAAAACAGCTTACGATCCTTATTCAGCCTGTTCCACTCAGCGTACATTCATTTGCAGATTCTTTTACTGCCTTGGGCCTAAATGCAATTTGAAATGGCTTTGTGGCAACGTTTGCACAGCGTAAAAGTACCCACATATGATCAATCATGAGTATAAAGAACAAGCTAATAAAGCTTGGTGCGTGCAAACATTGACTTTCGAAACTGAATCGTATATGAATGGAATAATGGCGTAATTGAATTAACCACAAACACGATTCGAATAATTTTTGAAGTTTCTGAATAGGGAGTAGACTGTTCATAGAGAAGTGTGCGCTGTCTAGGAGAATATTCTTCGTCGTCCGCACTGTGATTGTAAGAATGGAAGGCTGGGCGAAAATGACTAGAGTTCAACGGTGTAATTAGATAAAGTCCGAAAATAAAACAATGTGTAAGTTGGTGTCTTGAGGATGGCGGCACGGTCAAGGCACTTAGAGGAACTGGTGTCGGAACGGCCAAAGGACTCGTCGCTTTCACTTTGCTCCTCTTGGGCAAAGGTACCGTAGCAGCCGGTCGCAGATTTATAAGCAGAAATGTTACTATGTCACACGCCTGGATCGCATCTCTGACTGGTGTGTTTACTGCATCTTAAAAAGCGGTCCCTCGATTTCCGCCTGACGACATCGCACAAGTGGCACGCTGTCGCCGGCCGCGTTCCAGGTAGTGTCGCAGCAGGGGTGGTGGATGTGGCAGACGCCTGTTCTGCTGCAGATTGCTCTCCAGCTTAACGGTCCACGTAAGCTTCGGCAGCCAGCAGTTGGGACACCGTGACGACAGCGACGTTTACAGGAGAGCTCCGCCAATTTCGCGATAGCCTTCAATTTGGCTGGACATTCGAATGTGGCCAACCAGAAGCCGGAGATAATACCCAGGCGGTGGTCGCGAGAAACAAACTTGATAAGTGCGTCGGAGTAACTCTTGGTGACTGACAGTATGGTGCGCGTGATGTTTCAATCACGGTCATCCAAAATCATGATGGAAGAGTGTGACTAGCGGAACGATCAACATGATCCGTACGCCAAGCGCCGAGGGCCGGGAATCTGCCGTTTGAGCGGTCACAGTCTGTCCGAGCAAAACTGAGTTTGAGCGGCAAATTCGTTTCTTACATCTTTCTGCAGGATCATGATCGAGACATCACGTGCACCCTATTTTCAACCATGAAGGGTTACTACACTTCACTCTTACACGCTTGTTAAAACCATACACCGACATATACCTTTGATTAAAACAGTTCCTCGCTACCACCGCTAGGGAATTCTTCTTAGGCTCCTGTTTGGCCATGAGAGCATGTCAAGCCCACCTTCTGCGTCTGGTGCACGCCCTGGTTCTGCCCGCACCTCCCATTTACGAAACCCTCTGTATACACGGCTCTGGGCATACAATCCCAGAAGGGTGAAGAGCCTACTCAACTTTTGATCTGCCCACTCTGAATTCGTCAAACAAGGCATCGCTTTCTCCTGTCTAAGGTCAGCCCTAACTTGCACCTGCATCCACAAATTGAGTCCCAACTTTACGTCCCAGATTCAGAATGTCAAGGATTTGAGATTCCTTAATTCGGTCACCTCATCAGCATGCGAAAAATTAGTAAAGCACTTTAAAGCAGGTACAGAGGTCAAGTGAGGGGACCTCGATCAGAAACAGAAAAAGAAAGTTTCAGTCATTCCATATATCCACCGCTTTTCCGATGGACTGAAAAAAGTCACCACGAGATTTGACGTGAATGTTGTTTTTTCCGCCTGCAACAACCTAAACAGAGTATGCACTGCAGCGAACAAACGTGCGAGCAAAGAGGATCCAACGACTCACAGTGGGTGCAGGGTCAAACACGGAATGAAGTTTGTACCCTGGCATAAGAGGTGTGGTTTACAAGGTTTCGTTTTCCTGCAGGCACTCGCATGTAGGACACATGGGACGTTGCCTGAATACACGACTACGAGAACACCATAGTTCTTTGAAAGGAACCGCTTAATCACACCTCGCAATGCATTGCTGGGACTGCGGATGCCAACCCCTTTTCTCCAATATGACAGTGATGTTCCGACACAAGGACCAACTGCCCTGGGAAATGATGGAGACATAGTACATCACACAAAACAGAACCTTGTGCATTAGTCAGCCGACAGTGACTTTGACGAACTGCGAGATCAGCTTTTGGATTTAGGACGTAGCACGCCTCGTTCCATGGGGAGTGAAAGAACAAGTGGCACCACGAAGGGGCATGTGCCCACGCGAGCAGCAGCATCATGTGTATTTTTTTCGTTTCGTTAGAATGAGTTGCTAGTCAGCGCTTGTCTTGTGTTTTCTAGTCTTAGTAGCGCTGTATTTCATTATGATTTCATTTTAGTACAATCTTTATGAACAGTAACCTGCCACCTGGCCTACACAAATGCTGTTCATTCCATTATATACGAGTACATTTCAGTGTTCACGAGAATCACAGTCTACACATGTTAGGTCACAGCCCAGCACGCACATGTTCGTCACTTCGGAAGGCGAGCGAAGGACGCACCACTCGCACAAACGCTGAAAATGGCACCGACCAGAAGCCCTTTTTAAAATGGTCTATAGATGTTTTGCTAAATTACCTAAGTTCCAATGAGGATATGCATGCTACAAGAGTAGTTAAGTAATATGCTGGTGTCTGCAACAGTAACTTTTGAAAAGAAAATCTAAAACAAATGGCGCGTTCCTTCAGGTAAGACGTTCGTGTGCGGCATCTGTACCCACGCTCCGAGCATTCTCCGCGGTGCTCTGGTAATTTGTCAAAAAATGTATTGTGTGGCTCTTCTACCTTTTTTTGCCAGCGTAATTGCTTGCTTCTGATAAAAGGAGAATGGATTTACGCTAGTGATTTCACGAAACTAGCAAACTTCTGCTTGATCATAGTGAGTTGCAAAAACGGTTTTCTCAAAATCCCAATTGCTTTTGTTTTTGTTTTCTCATAGTTCAGCATGTAGGCCAAGGTCATAGTTTGTGCAGATGGAGATTATTATCAACTTGAGATAGAACGAACACCCCCCTTTTTTTGCTGTTAGACGCGAGAAAAGCTGGTGCGAGCCTCCCTGATTGCCGGCCGAGCGCTTCGCTTCCCGCCGGTGACGTAATGTTTGAATGACGGGGAAAACTGGGGAAGATCTAGGGAGAATGATCAGTTTCGGTTTCAGTAGCAAACAAAATATCACGTTTTTAATTAACTAGAGTGAATCTGGAAGAACAAGATAGCACTTCAAAATTGGGAAGCCATCTGCTTTCAGGTGTTGCCTTTGGTTACCCAGGTGAAAATCAGCCCACTTCCAGCTGGATAATGAAACTGGTCCCAGCTGGAAATGAGGCAGTCCAGCTGGATTCCAGCTGGACCCAGCTGCAATCCAGCTGGACTGCCTCATTTCCAGCTGGGACCAGTTTCAATATCCAGCTGGAGGTTGGCTGATTTTCGCCTGGATAGATAGCTAGAAAAATCGGCGAAGTTCCCCTTTAAGTTTACTCATACTTTTTGCTAGGACTTCTAGTGCCAACTACCAAGATCATGACATCCAACAGCATGGCACACTGGTTTCTGTGATGTTGTTTGTTGCCACTTCAGGACCATTTTTGATGTATGGGTGGAATTGGACTCCAAACACACCATTTGAAGACGCGCTCCAGGCACCCTAGTTAGTGCGAAAGTGTGCAGTTAACTCTTGGTGTAGTCAAACACACATGACACGACACTGTATGAAGTTGTTATTTGATTTCGGTATCAAATTTAATTAGGGGGATATTTTATTGGCTATTCGAAAATTAAGAGAATGGTATTTGCACACCCCTAATAAAAACCAAAGGTCTAAAAAATTGTCATGCCAACTTCATTCTCCTTACCCTTTGAACAAAATGTTCTGATATGGGTTGCTCCCTTGGGAAGTATTGTAGCTATGCTTTTTGTAGGCGCGTTCGATCTAAAAGCGTGCGCACTTGGCTCAAGCCGGGCGGTACAGTCTTCTTCGTTGGCGGGGAACGCCACTACACTTTTCATAGCGTTAGGATCATTGTTTATCGGGATAAGCTGAAATGTAAGCGATCATCCCAGTGTAATGGTGTCATTGAGGTGTCTCTCGTAATCTCATCATTTTCTCATTCTAATTGTACAAGCAAGTTTTCGAGCACTATGTCGCTACTTATCGGTTCCCTCCACACAGCTCTGAAACTGGTCTATTTTCTCACCTAGGTTTGACGCACCTCAACATTAGCCTCGACACTATGGTACCAGCAAAGTTTGAGTTTCTTGCCAGACGCAAGGGGTGGCAGGTTGTGCGGAAAAGCATTGACCAGGCCCTGGAAATGGGATTCCAATCATTAAAGGCAAGTCGCATCCACACACGATCTCCGCAGCCCAGCACGTGCGTTTGTGTCACTTAGGAAGGCGAGCAAAGCACGTGCCATACGCACAAACACTCAAAATGGTACCGACTAGACTTTCTGGCGTCTCAGCTAGTCTCAACCAACGGTACTCTAAACGGTTGTTTATATCTTTACCATAGGACGCGCTTACAGCGCTGTCACAGCTACCGGTGCGCGCGCGTTCCATGCACGAGGGCTCATTCCGCTCTCGTGAGGCTGAGCACGGCCGCTACATCACCCTCTCCCGAGCGCGGGAGAGGGTGAGCTAGCGGCCGTGCTCAGCCTCACGAGAGCGGAATGAGCCCTCGCGCACCGGTAGCTGTGACAGCGCTGTAAAGCGCGTCCTATGGTAAAGATATAAACAAGTGTTTAGAGTGCGTTGAATGACTGCCTTCATAGCTCTGTGGTTAGCGCGTCTGCCTGCTGATCAAAGGGTCAACGGTTCGAATCCCAGCCGGCGCCGGTCTTTTTTATTTATTTATCGACCCGCGGCGTAAGAGGTTAGATAGCCAGATAGATAGATAGATACATAGACGAAAAGTGCGTGAAGTATCCAAAGAATGCTATTCGCATTAAAATAACGAAGTGGCGATATTAGATATACCATGTTAGCTAACGTGTTCTTGAAATGTTGATGATCTTCAATGGTTGCTGTTGGTGCAGGAAGGCGATTTTACTCTTCAGATGTGTGTGGCAAAAATGGCTGAAGGAAAGCATTAGTTCTGGGGGAATGGAACTCTGACCTTATTAGCATGGTCTAATCGAGATTAAATGTATTGAGGAGGAAAGACATGTTTGTCGCAAAGGTATGGGTGATGATACAGCTTGTGAAAAAGACAGAGACAAAATATTTTTGCGGCGAGATGCTATACTTGTGTCACTAGTTGCGTGCAGTACAGGCGAAGGCAAAGCCAGGCGAGGGAACATAGGGCAAGAACTAGGAAGGCTGGGGAAAAGGAGATAAACCTCTTCTCTTCTCTAACGTTCCTAGTGCTCTCCCTTTCTCCATTGCCCTCCTATCCCGTCCCACCTTCCTAGTGCTCGCCCTTTCTCTCTCCGCCTGGCGTTGCCTTCGCCTGCACTGTACACAACTAGTGACACAAAGTATAGAGATGGTAGGTCAAAACAAAATTTTGTGGTGCCTATGCTTGCAATTATAATTAGAAAGTATAAAACAGAGTTATTTTTAACCATTTCTAGTAAGTAAATTAAGTTTTTTGTCCAGGATCCCAAACTTATGTGGCATATTCAAGTTTGGAATGAATTAGTGTTTTATGCAATGTTAGTTTGAGAGAAGAAGATGCGTGTGAAAAGTTACATTACAAATGTTCCAACATCCTGTTAGTGTTGTTAATTACATATGCAGTGTGAACATTCCAAGTGAGATTAGCAGAAGTATATAAACCAAGATACTTATAATGAAGTATGGCGTCTAAGGGCTGGTTAATATAGTAAAGTGGGAATATTTTAGTTATTCTGGAAATACGCAAAAATTTACATTAGTTAATGTTTAGTTCCATACACCAAGTTTTGTACCATACAGAGATAGCGTCAATGTCAGATCGAAGAGATGTGAAGTCATTGTTACAAGTTATTTTCCGAAAATCTATGCAGTCTTTGGCAAACACATGGATACGAGAGGAGACGCAAGAAAGTAGGTCGTTAATAAAGGCGAGAAAAAGTCAAGGACCAGGCACCGAACCTTGCGGTACACCGGAGGGAATGCAACTTGGCTCGGAGCTTAGATTGTTAGCCTAAACCAGCTGTCAAGTATTAACCAAAAAAATATTCAAGCCATTTTAAAAGGTTTAGAATCGAGGTTAAGCTGATGCAGTTTGTGAAGTAATAATTTGTAACATACCTTATCAAGCGCTGTAGAAAATATAATAAAATGCAATTGGCTAATGGAGAGGGGCCGAGAATAATGTTTAGTTTATGAGTGAAGGATACCAATTGTGTTCAGTTTAATAGGTTTTCCGAAAGCCATGTTGTGAAAATGTAAAAAAACAAATTAGTCTCAAGAAAGTTAGCTAAGTTCAAAAACGGAATATGCTGTCAGATTTTACATTGGATGCTGGTGAGAGAAATGGGCCAGCAATGAGGTGGGGAATGCTTGTTACCTGATTTATGAAGTGGAATCACCTTCCTATCTTCCACTGAGCAAAAAGAAAACTATTGTGAAGTGTCTGCTAAAAAGTCTTTGATAGTAAGATAGAAGAATAACAACTACCGTAAAATACTGCAAAGGCGTCCGGTTCGTGCAAGTGCCCACTATTAACATTTCCCAAACTTGGAAACTTTGCAAATTATGCGTTAAGCGCCTGATTTGACCGGGCAAGCGCCTACGTCTAGAGTAAACCAGTTTCCAGTGAAAGTGGAACGGGCACTCCCCACAATTTTACAATAGTACTTGTAAAAAAACTTGCAGTTAATTAAATTGCAGCCAGGTGCAGAAGGTGGTTTAAGTGTTCTAGTCTCTTTCCACACCAGTAGGTTCAATGATTATCGTAAACATTACAAGGTAGCTGCGTTGTTGCGGAGGTGGTGATGAAACATTTCTAGTTGCAGAAAAGTTATGTTTCATCATCATTAAGCATCATTATGTTTCATCATCATCATTAAGTTACGTTTCAAACATCATTAGGAATTGTGGGAATCCGCGTACCGCCGCCGATTCGCCGTTTCCCATGTGGTCCGTCAACAACCCGAGTCCAGCCTGGTTCTTTCACGGGAGCGGGATTCCGCTCCCCGTTTACTGGTATAACAAACAACGCTACAAAACACCTAATCTAAAGTGCAAATACCCGCGACATTACACAAATATTTACAAACACCCGTAAAGTCCGAGTTAAACACAAAGAGGGCCCCCAGGCCTCGTGTCCCGCGATTACCCTAGATCCGGTCGCACACACTTGCCTGTTTTCAATGCCGTCCGGAGTACCAAGAGGCTTTTGCCTCCCGGTCCCCTGACTATATCGATCGATTGGCGAGGAGGCTTTTCTCGCCCGGACTGGGGCGCATTCAGTGCCATCCAGTGGCTAGGAGAGAAAGCGGCCCGTCGGGAGCCGAATTCGAGATCCCAATCGACCCTGCGGCGACACGACCATGTAATCGTGTCTGAGGCGAAGCAACTGCATAGCCGCCTCACGGCCAAGATGGCAGAGTGGTTTGATGGGCGCCCTCGTGAATGCACGGTGCGCCATACTCCCCTCTCCTAAAAATCGAAGTACACCGGAATTTAGACGTATGGCTAGGCTTCGTGGGAACACCGTCATTTTATTCGGCCCGGAGTCCCCCACCACCTTACAGGTCCACAGACGGGTAGGAACCACCACGCAAGATAAAACCGTTGAAAAAAAAAAAAAAAACGCCGAGGGTTTCGAGGCACTTTTTTCCTTCCCCACCAAGAGAAAAAAACAATATGCCGGGAACGCCGATTTCGGATCGTTCCCCCTTTCTTTCCCTTTCCCGGGCCACGCACTCTACGAGGTTCCGATCCCATCGGTTTGCCTCCGGCTACGCGTGTTGTAGCTGTGCCGCGGTGGTCCCAGGAAATCCTGAGATAGTTGGCGCCTGCGAATGCCCTTTTGCGGCCGCTTGACCGGCTCTTGCGGTTGCTTGACCGGCTCATCCCCTTCCCTGGGGAAAAAGGGTTTCAGTTCGCCGATGTGAACTGTCCCGCGGACGAGATCAGAATTCTGGTCCCTCAGCGTGTATGTTAGTCGGGACTTCTTGGAATCGATGACGAAGGGGCCAACCTACTTGGGGGCCAACGCCGCCGAGAAGAACTTACTCGCATCGCTCTGAACGTGACTTCGCCGAAGAACAGTGTCGCCCACCTTGGAATGCGCATCATGGTGCGCTTTGTCATAGGTGTTCTTCTGCTCTGCCCGCGTGCGAACCCTGTTTCCATGAGCGGAAACAGGGTTTGCGCCGCCGATTTGCCGTTTCCCACGTGGTCCGTCAGCAACCCGAGTCCAGCCTGGTTCTTTCACGGGAGCGGGATTTCACTCCCCATTTATTGGTACAACAAACACAACGCTGTAAAACACTTAATCTAAACTACAAATACCCGCGGCATTACACAAATATTTACAAACGCCCGTAAAGTCCGAGTTAAACACAAAGAGGGCCCCCAGGCCTCGTGCCCTGCGATTACCCTAGATTCGGTCGCACACGCTTGCCTGTTTTCGGTGCCGTCCGGAGTACCAAGAGGCTTTTTGCCTCCCGGTCCCCTGACTATATCGATTGATGGGCGAGGAGGTTTTTCCTCGCCCGGACTGGGGCACATGCAGCGCCATCCAGTGGCTAGGAGAGAAAACGGCACGTCGGAAGCCGAATTCGAGATCCCAATCGACCCCGCGGCGACACGACCATGTCATCGTGTCTGAGGCGAAGCAACTGCATAGCCGCCTCACGGCCAAGGTGGCAGAGTGGTTTGATGGGCGCCCTCGTGAATGCATGGTGCGCCATAGAATGGACGCACGCAGGTTAGGGGGAATAACGTTTTCAGCTGTGTCAGTGAGGGTTACATTGTCATCGTCCTTAGGGTTTATAACGCCCCAGAGTTTTCTCGGATCAGTCGCTAGCATAAATGTCAATGTATTATGAAGAAAGTCGGGTTCAGCCTTTTGTATTGCTGTTACATAGGTATTCATTGGAAGCAAGTTTGTAAGCTGTCCAGCGAGCATTGTTAGAAAAAGAAAAGTTTTGCAGATCTTTACAGATATTTTTTTTTATTTGGTAGGTGCTTAATGTGATGGTTATTGTACCACGGAACATTTTGGTTAAAGATGACTGTGCGTGTAGGGATGTATTTGCTAATCAAACTGTTGATATTAGCCATGAACATGTTCCAGTTAGTTTGTACACTATGGTCATCAAAGTCCTTTAGAAAACCATCAAGGAATCAAGAAAGTTCGGTGTTAATGGCTTCGAAGGTTGCATTTTTATAGTTTTGAATAGTTTTGGCTTCTTGGTTTTGAGATGCGATAGGTCAATCTGAAATGACAGTAAAGAATGATCGCTCAAGCCAGGCAAATAATTGATGTCGGACACGATATCAGGTCGAGATGTTAAGTACTAGGTCAGTGGTGACCGCGACAGACTGCATTATTCTTGTGGGTTAATTTAATTACTTAATTTTTGTATTTGTTGTACAGTGCAATCCACTTATAACAGTACCACATATAGCGATGTACCGCTTATAACAATTAGTTTTTAGAGCTTCTAGACTAGAAACGATTAGTTTCTAGCCCAGATACAGCGATAATCGGTTATAACAATTGAATTTTTGGGTTTTCTCATTATCATTATAAGTGGATTGAACTGTATGACTAAATTAGGTGTGAGAGTCCTCATCACTGTAAGCAGAGTACTTAGGTGCCCAACAGTTTCATTTTAGACACTTCAGAGATGCATCAAAGATTCTTTAATTAGCATGTATTGGTGCTATTGGCAGACTTGGAGCGTTGTAGGCGACAACACATAGCAGGTTTGAGAACCTTGTAGCTAACTGAGAAGAAAAGTAAATAGTGTTGTGAGAAGACAAGACTGCTGCTTTTTTGGTAGTGTTTCTACTCATACCCCTTCATCTCTTATTGAAAACCAAACCCCTCTACCATATTCTTCAATGATGCTCAGGCCCCCACCGATTGTGCTGATCACAGATTTTATGCTCTAAAACTGACCGACCTTTAAAAATTAGATAATGATAATGGTTTTAAGATAATTATTGAACAACTGGGCTGGTGTGCACTCTACAAAATGGTTATTTGTCAATGTGAATTGATTACAACTTCCTTTTATATTGTTTCAGATCAACTGCGTTGTGATGAAAGGCATCAATGAAGATGAACTGGTGGACTTTGTCCGGCTCACAGAGTTAAACGTTAGTATTTCTTGAATTGACATGCTTTTCCTTGCTTTTATACCCTTTATGGTAAGGTTGCTTTTTACAGCAAAGTAGTATATGACTCACAGGTGGGATTTTTTTTGTGTCCGTCGACAGAAAACCCACGCAAGTGCCTTGTCACCGTTTGCGCATGCCTTATCATTTATCATGTGGTTTTGACACTTGTTTCAATAAGAAAACCACAAAACAAGTGTCAAAACCATGTGATAGATTTACAAGGCGCACAAAAATGGTAATAAACACATAGCCCTCCCCGCATGAGTTTCTCGACAAAGATTGCGGTTACTTCAGCTGGCGCAGTGACGGCAGAGTATGAAGTGTGGAGTGACGTCACTAGCCTTGCTAACAATGCGAAGCACGTAGTGCTCCCCGCAAGCGTTTTTCAGTAAAGATTGGGGTCGCTTAGGCTGCCGCGGCAACGGCAATGTACAGTCTCTCATATATAAAAAGGTTTTGGTACGGTGCATTTACTTTTCTTTCGTCAAATATTTGGTGTAGACCCTTTTGCTGTTTACAAACATGAACCGCTGCTTGTGTCCCAAGCGACTTCCGGTCGCACCGTCTTTGCAAGCCTGTTGAGCTTGTTTATGTCACCAGTGCTAGAAAACTTAAATGCTACACGGACAACAAAGTTGGAAATTTAACGAGGGCCTTCGGCTGTACAATATTACGTCTTGGAGGAGGCAAGTTGGTTTACAAGAATACTCAAAACATTTTAACAGATCTCACACTCCTTCATTCTTTTGGCGTTCACCTGGAGAATCGGTGGTTAAACTTTTCATCTACATTTCAAGCAGCGGTGTTTAGGTGGCCTTTGTTCATTCTTTTTATAAACTGGAAGTTCCCTGGCCCGTCAAAGACTGGAGCACCACCTGGTGGCATTTGCCGTAAAAGGGTCTATAGTGTAGTGGGTAATCGTTGCAGGTGATACCACAGCTTCGCTGTCCAACCACCTTCACAGCTTGAATAGAAGCATTAGTTGTTGTTTTCTTAATTTTTTTTTCAGGATCTTGAAATTCGATTTATTGAGTACATGCCCTTTGATGGAAACAAGTGGAGTACAAAGAAGCTTGTGTCCTTTGAAGACATGCTTTCGATTATCAAGAAGGAGTTGCCTGATCTAGAGCGGTGCCAGGATGAACCAAACCACACATCAAAGGTAATCGCATGAGAATTGTTTGGGGGCAAAGTGCTGTTGAAGGAATTCTAGGTCATGGCAAGTATGTACAGTATACTTAACTGTTGAATATAACGCGGGAGCTGTGGCCAGAGAGACTGCATGCGTCACCTACCGGCTCCCTCTGGCAGCTTATGCCGCTGTTGTTTTCTGGAGTTACACTCCCAGCTCCGAAATAATCACCGATGCGTGACTCGGCGATAAAAAAAAATGTCCCTCTTCGATTTTCTTTTTGTTGCTCAAAGAAGGTGGCCTTTGTCAGAGAAACTGCAAGATCACTGAGATAAGGTAGCCCCACATGGTAAATACTTAGGTGTCAATAAACACAGTGGCAAAAACAACAAAACAAACAAGTAAAAATCTAAAGCGTGGGTGATAAAGAAAGAAACCAGGAGGTCATTTGATAATTGAATCTGGGAGTGGTGACAATCATAAGAAGAGCTCTCTGCCGCATCATTGATTTAATGCCTAGACAGCTCTGATATCAGTTTCGGCTCCCGCTCCCGCATTATATATAACAGTTGAGCACACTGTACGTGCTTTGGTTTATACTGCCTTGAGCCATGGGGGGATCGGTGGCCGATTGGGCTAGTGCACACCAGCTCGGAGCACGTGGAGCAAAAGCTGCAGAACCTAGGATCCTGGGTTCAATCCCCACCCCTGCCCGTTTCGATCTGGATGAGCATTGTACCGGCGTGCGGTCGTGTATCACTACTGCGTGATGCACGTTAAAGTCCCCAGGCTAGCGGTTGTACTGCACTGGCAAAATTTCTCGTCTCCAGCCGGGAGATTCGTCGCCCGTGGAGGCAGACCAAGTTCTAGGCTGTGTAAACATACACACAACCCAATTTATTTTTCCCTTGAGCCAGAGGTTGGGAGCTGTTCAGTTTCCAACGTACAGATTGTAGGTATCCGCAAGCTCGGTCCTATTAATTTTGGTTTTTCTGCATCTTGCTTGCCCGCTTGTCCTCGTAGCCTTTGAAAGCAATGAACGGATCTTGCAGATTTTCAGAGTACCAGGGTGGATGGGCCGTGTTGGATTCATCACTTCAATGACCGAGCACTTTTGTGGTACCTGCAACCGCCTTAGGATTACTGCCGATGGCAACCTGAAGGTATGTTTGTGGTGCATGTTTTTTTTTCCATAGATCATTTCAATTGTATTCGGCAAAATAATAGGTTTGTCATTCAAACAATTAAAAACCAGAATTTTACTAAAAAATGTTGGCTTGTGTTTGAAAAGAAAAATAAATTGCAGTCTATAGCAGCAGTAGAAAATACTAGTATTTGTGTAACTGTTTTTTTATGAACTTGTGGCACACTGATGCTTTTCTAGTTTAATGCATGATATGTAAGTAAAAAAAATAGTAGTAATTTGTTGAAAAGGGATCACTTTCTGTTTCTCAAAAGGGTTCATTGTGTTAGGTAATATTTTGGAAGCTTAAAGGGGCCCTGCAATCATATTTAAGCGTCTACCTTTTTCGTGGTTTCCGCGTCTCTTGGGGTTCGGGCAAGCCAGTGGGCACGGAGAGAGTAACTAAATATCAGTGCGTCATATTTTAACCGGACGACGCGGAAACCTCCTCCCCTACGGGGGCGACCCACGGTGCCGAAAGCGTGCGAGTTGTGAGGTCTTTGCTTCTGGGCTTACTACTGGTCAGAGCCACTAAAGCTTGCTTCTGGGCTTACTACTGGTCAGAGCCACTAAAAGCTTCTTTTTAGTGGAAATACAAAATATAAGTGTCGTGAACCATTTCAATTATTTATGAAAGTAGTTTTTGTTCAGTATTTTAGATCAGAAAAGAAACAAATGCAGTTTATAAAGTCCGGAAACCAGAAATGACCCGTCGACATACCCGCCACCGAGCGGTAAAAAGGCGGCGCATACTAGAAAGGGGTAGTGGGATCAGGTGCCGACGAGCGGCGAGCATAGAAAGGTCCCGGTTGTACGCGGCGGCGCTGCGGTCGTTTACGGACTCGAGGATCGGACCGATTCCGAGCCTTCCGAAGTCCTTCGGCGCAGGTTTGGCTTGCTTTTGGCCGTTTGGCGGTATGGCAGCGCGAAGTGGCTCCCGTTCTGAATTGATATATTACCCCGTGTTTGCTGTCGTTTGTGGCCAATTACGTGTCATGCCGAATCGGTGCATAATCGCGCAGCAAATGCAATGCGAGCCGCCCTGGCTGCCCGCTTCATACAGCCTATCCAGAACATGCTTTAGTGGCGCCCTCTTGAGCCGTCGACACGGAATGCGGCAGCCGTGAGCGCTCGCTGAGCTCACTAGTTCCTTTAGTTCACGGCCACCGAGCTCCTTTAGTTCACGGCCACTCAAGCGACCAAAGACGCCTTGAAGGAGGTTATTTTTTGCTTGTTTTTGTAATTTTAATTTGCCTATAACTTTTAAAATAAAGCGAAATTTGAGAAAAGAAAAATTTCATTAAGTTACTTTGTTTAATGCGCTCAGGTTCGGTGCAAATCAAAAACCAGTAAAAAAGTCCTTGCAGGGCCCCTTTAAAGACTTTCATTCAGCACACCTAAATATAATGTGGACCTTATTTGGTGACAAATCATAATTCCTGAAATGTTAACAGTATAAGGGTCACTAAATTAATTTTATTGGATAGTTCAGTATATTTACCTTCCTTCTAAAACCGTTATTATGTCTTTGTCTAGAAAGGTAGAAAAAATGAACTTTTGTTACCAGATTGGCAATGATCCTCTGCGAAGAGTCGAGTGCACGCGTGATCTTGGTGTATACATAGACTCTTCGTTATACTTCACTGTACATGTTAACAACCTTATAAATGGCTCTTTGCGTAAGCTGGGAGTAATTTCTAGAATCACGCGTGAGTTCTCCACATCAGCCTGTATTCTACGGTTATATTTCTCGTTAATCCGGACCAAGTTGGAGTTTTCCTCTGTAGTCTGGAATTGTATTAGTTTTACAAGGCAAAAAATAATTGAAAATGTTCAAAAGCGTTTTTTTCGAATTGTTTACGATCATTACATTGGTCGTACTGTTTTTTATTCTTATGTGAGACTCTTGGAACGATGTAAATGCCCTACTTTGAGTTCCAGACGGCGTGAGCGCGATCTTGTTTTCCTGTATAAATGTATTCATGGATTAATTGATTGCCCAGATCTCACCTCTGCTATTAATATTCACGTTCCGAGTCGAGTTTTGCAGGTTTCTCCAACTTTCCATGTTAATCACATCATCCAAACGAGTCCCATGACCCGTATTCAACACTTCTACAATACCCTCAGGGGAGCAAATATTGATGTTTTTAACCCAAATTTCGTAGCTTTTAAGGCTTTTGTAACTAACCTGTGAACATTTTGTTGTGCATCATTACTAAGGCGTCAAGCTGTTCATGAGCACAGAAAATAAACAAATGAATGAATGAATGAATTTAGGATTGTTCGTTTTCGGGTTTTATATATTTTTTAAATTCGGGGGTTAAAATCGGGTGCCATTTTTCAAGCTGATAATCGGGCGAAATCGTTTTTTTTTTTTTAAATATTCCGAAATTTGGGTTTTTTCGGGTTAAATTCACAAATGTACTTTGTAATACATTCAAGTTTTTTTGTTTTGTTTTTTATCGGAGGGTATTGCAAGCTCCTTAACGCTAACGCGTTAAAATTAGGGATCTGTTTGAAGCTAGTAATCGGGGGACATCAGGGTTTTCCAGCTCCGATTCTTGTCGGTCGCTTCAAGGAAAGCACCTCCCACGGAATCCTCTTCTCTCTCAGGTGTCAACAAAAACCCCGACCGTTAGAGGGACGGTCATCTTCGATCAGATATTTCGCTATGGAATAAACCTGTTAAGTTTTCCCGATCTGTTTACGCGACTGACTGGCTCAGACATTGTTCGTGAGAAAGGTTGGACGCCAGTGAGATGGCCATGCTACCCGAGAGACCCTGCTGGGCGTCGACACCTAACAGCGGTCGAAGGGGGATGGATAGTGCATTTCACAAGCTGCGTGCAGCAGGGCCGAAACTACGTGGCGTGCCGAGGCAGTTCCACCTGCACAGCGGGGTGACGGAAATGTCTCCCCGAGGCCCCAACGCCTATTGCCACTTTTCTTCAGCCGGCCTCCGTAGAATGTCACAGTGACAGGCGCGCTCGTTGAGCGGTTGGTTGAGAGTCGTGTAGCTTCCACAGTTCTGCACGCAGCTTGCGAAATTAACTATTCACTGCATTCGGGGTGAGTTTTATACCATGAGGACGCCACAGTATTCGGTGCCCCAGTAGACTTCCGGTGGTGTATTTATTTGTTCTCTACCAACGCACAGCGATCGGGTAAGAAGCTTTTGTTTTGCAGAAATATCTGTAATACGCTTTTAAGGACTTGCAGCGCATTGTAGGCGGACTTGTACACATTATTAAAAAAAAGTAACCGATTACGATTACAATTACTTCACTGTAAAAAGTAACCAATTACAATTACAGCCTCAAAAAAGTAATTGAAAAATTACTCTAAAGTAATCGATTACTTCCCACGTTACTTTTCATTTGACTTGTTTTATTACGGTAGCATAATCCTTGGGGTCTCAGGCTCAGTTCCGAAAAAAACAAAAAAACCTTGACCGTTTTGCTTATAGTTGAGTGAGTGATGCCAACACACCCAATCCCTCTCGTGAAAAACATATAAATAAATAAAAAGAATGCTGTTTAAATACATTACTCACAAGAGGCTGGATAAGGTCATACCTAGACGTAGCCTCCGGTGTACCCACAAAAAAATGTACCCAGGAAATGAAGCATAGTGAAGTGACCTACCAATCCTCGAGGTCCAGTGCTTAACAGTTTCAAACAATAAAAAAAAAAAAAAAGGATACTTGATGGTTGCCCAGAACTGAGTAACTCCAGCACATCTAACCCCCCCCCCCCCCCAAAAAAAAAGGAAAAGTTGTAATGGATAATTTTGTAATCGATTACAACAAAAAAGTAATTCAATTGCAAGGATTGTTACTCCTTAAAGGAAGTGATTGAAGCGTTACAAGATTACAGCAAAATGTAATCGATTACAAGTAATCTATTACTTGTATCACGTTATGTACAAGTCTGATTGTAGGAAGTAGTAGAAATAACAAAATTATGAAAAACAAAGGAAAGGAGAGGAAAACTGGCAGCGCGCAGGGGTCCGCAGGTAGCAGGCGATAGCGAGCTTATTTGCTAATACACATTGGTGAGGTAGAATAGCTAGCGTGTGTGCACCGCAAACTCCGTGCGGCGTAAAAATAAATAGGTTGGTTATGTGGTTTTGCAATTGGGGGAGAAATCGGGTTTAACCCGATTCTCCTGAAACATGTTCGGGGTGTAAAAACCGGGTAAAATCGGGTTTTACCCGAAAACGAACAACCCTAAGTATATTGCATTTGAGAGATGGGCGCTTTCCCGATCATTTACGTAAAAATGTATGGTGCATATTTTCACAGATATTACGCATTTGGGAATGGGTGCTTAGTGTGGAATGGGCGGATGCACGGTATTTTACGGTATGTCATTTATCACTGTGCTGCATATTTTTTTTCTGTTTTAGGTGTGCCTGTTTGGTAATCACGAAGTTTCCTTGCGTGATGCTTTGCGAAGCAAGGTCTCATCCGATGAGCTTCTCAGCATTATCGGCAGCGCAGTCATGAGAAGAAATTCAAGCATGCGGGCATTGAAGAGCTGTCGACTCTGAAAAACAGGCCCATGATACTTATCGGTGGTTGATTATTGTGCAGGATGTTGATTATTGTGCAGAATGTTGATCATTGTGCAGAATGTTACATTTGCAGATTAAACCTTTTAACTCTGTTTCTAACGAGTGGTATATTTCATGACTTGACCCTCTCCTGAAGTTGTGTAGCTTGTGCTAACTTCAGCTTCTTTAGTTATTGGTTTATATTTAGGGTTCCGTGTTTTCGGATAAATCCGAAAAACTACTGAAAACATACGCCGGTAAAATTTTGGTCAATTCGGATTTATCCGGTAAACTTCAAATTTTGATGTTCCAATGCCCCCCCCCCTTTCTCGCCCCCAAATAAACTAAATAAAGACTGTATTTTACAGTTAAGTTTGATCAGCGCACAGGATCAATGGTCCCGGGAAAATGCCACCACAGTTATCTTTCAAATTTCGGATTATTGACAAAGAGTCTTGCCTTATCTCGTCAAGGTTCAGGACGACATGTCATTGTACTTTCGGGTCACGACAAAAGCCTCTGGATTGGTTTCCAGTTTGGGCCATACTATTTGTGTTTTAAGAGGAAGGAGAGGTTGTGCTTTTGTAACAGTGAAAGCTATGGACCATAGATATTGCATAAAACTGAAAGAAGGGCGGTTGAAACCTCCCTACTACATCCCTTACCACTCCACCTCGCGCGGCTGCGGGTAGCATGGAATAGGATGGGATGAATACGTGCTTCCCAGCAACCACATTCAGGAGTTCGTTTTTAAGGTATCGACGTTCATCGAAGCCACAGATGTGTGCAATTTTTGCCGTGGGACAAATTAGTATTGCCAATGGCGATGGCACCTACACTAAATCCAGCTGAAGAAATATTAATTGACATAAGTGCATTTTATTTTTCTTTATCTAGCACACCCGGATATTATTTATTTATTTTTCATAGGAAACGCTGCGAAATTCAGCTCCGAATTTCGGAGATTTTGGAATCAAACAGAAATAAACTCCTATAAACTCTGAATTTTCGGAAAAAAAATAAACTTTAAAAAACATCCTTTGAATATGACGAAAAATAAACTCCAAAAACATGGAATCCTATTTATATTGTTCATATCTTTCATCTGCCCTTGTGCACCACACACCATCGCCTCTGCATTTATGACCGCTTGATTATATACATACATTCAGCACTCTGTCAGATTTGGCATGTTGCATTGTGCATGCGACAGATGAGAAAGGTACTCTCGTGGTTCTTATTTTATTCCTGACTACTGAATAGGCAATTGTCAAAATGTTATACCTATTTGATTAGCCATTATAGACCATTCCATTTAGCGCTCTGGGCGGCACCATTTTGTTCGACAGCAGCGCCCTCTCCATACATCGGGGAAATTCAGCGGGTTCGGCAGGGTAAAACGAGAGAGAGGGCACGCGCCCGACTCCGCTAGCAGACGACAAACCGGGAGGTTGCCATTCTCCATCTTTGGGCTGTAGCGGCGGGCTGTACGGAGAATCGAACTCTCGCTCGTGGCTGCCGTTGTGAAGTGGTTCGCGTTCTTAGAACAGTTGTGGCTACTCCAAAATCAGCCTACAGCTCTCTGTTGTTCTATTTCGGTAACTGATCAACTAGCATATCTTTTTTTCGTTACTTAAATAGCAGTTCAGTCAGCCGGCAGTACTACCCTCAACTACTGCGTGTATTGTGGCAGGAGAGCATGTTTTTATTTATTATTTCAGACTTCCACTCATGGTCGCTAAAGGCCTACACCAGTGCGAACTTTGTATAGTAAACAAGGTACAGCAACCGCATTTACTTTTCGCCGGAGAGACCGGCCAATCTGACAGTTTTTCCCATTTTTTTTATTTGCATGCAGGCAACAGCGCAGTTGGACCCTGTTAGTCTTTTTACCTAGCATAGTATTACACAATAACTGGCATACCAAAATCTGCGCATCTGCGCTTGAAATTTCCAAAATGACGCGATTTCAAACGGAGTTTGTATGCCAGCCGGATGCTAGGTTCTGCCCACTCGGCGGAGCAGACGACATGCGGGTGACAGGGGGTGGGCATTTTTTTCTCTCTATTACCCTCTCTGCTATGACCCTAATTGAAGGGTCCATAGATTAGCCAGCAAAACAATGGAGCAGCTTCTGCAACAAGCAAATGTGTTTGGGAAGACAGAACACAGAGTTTCCACACGACATAATTGTTTTTTTATTCCTATAACACATATTACATGATCGCAGTCATTTAAATTTACAGTGCTTGTACATGGCACATATTTACAGGGTACTTGCAATTGCAACAAGATTGGAGCAGTCAACACAAACTAGTGTTCTTTAATTGTTCTAAGGCATTTAGCTGTGGTGAACAGTGTGCATCTGTAGCTTTGTGCTTCATATCTGCTGAAATATCGATGAAAATAGATTAGTGTAGGTGTGTTTGCAATCTAAAATGGTGGTTGCAGACTCAATCAATATGCATATATTTACAGTGAATGTTTGTGCACATACTTCTGCTGGTCCATGTCATTAGACTTGTGACGCGCATATATACATGAGCGAGCCAATAATTTGGTTTGGAGAAATTTCTAAGCCTTGCATAGCATAAAAAAAACACACTAAAAAAGTGAGAAAAAAAAAGTTGAAAAATGTCTGATGTGTTGATGGGTAAATTGTTACTGTATTTCTATACATATTCAATTAACAGACATGACCAAAACAGTATGGATAACCCAAGTCGTCCAGGAAAACACATTGTTTGAGAACGATAGTCAGAATTGTCCATCTAAAATGTATAATGAAAATTTGTTCACGACATATCGCAACAAACTATTTGTGCTCTAGGCGTGCTTGTTGTATAAACAGCGTGGTCTATCGATGGTCTGTCGCGAACTATGGTACATTCGTGCATAGAATAGTTAAGAAAAAAGTGCATTTATGTATCGAGGTCTCTGTAGAGGTAGATATAGCGAAGTAAAATGTCTGCATATTTCTTCAAACGGGCTGAGACCGCATAGAATTGGGCACTTTTAGTTGTTGGACGATTATCAGTGTTTTACAGTAGACGAGCATAATTACTCTCAATGGCTGATGAAAAATATTGACATTGTGCATCTATTAAACAATACTTGCACAATATCAGGCATTACATGAGTAGAGCCCTGCATACCAGCGAGTTATCTACAAATTTCTGCAATGAAACCGGCTGGTGCGGATTATAAATTACATTTTCGTGGACGAGTTGTAATGCAGGTACAATATCCTGGGCGCATGGATCAAATTGAAACTCTTTGGATATCTGAGGCTGCAGTACCTCAAGATAAAACTGTTTGAAGCTGTTATCCTTGCAAGACTCAACTCAAAAGTCATCATGAAGTGGTTTCATTTTCTTCTCTTGAACAATATGAAATATACCACCTCAGCTCTTGTCAGCTTTATGCTATTTTTTCTTTCTAATGCTTCACCTGGCTATTTGCTGAGAATTTCAGTGCAAAGTCGACATCCAAAGCCTAAAGTTTCGAGCTCAGTTTAATTTAATTAATCCTTCCAACACCTGTATGCACTGAAAAGTATGGAATGTGTGGTACCTAGAAGCGGTGTGGGGACCGGACACGTGTGCAGCAAGAGAAGAAACGTCAGCTTTGACGGGTCTTTCTGGTTTCTAATTAGTTCAACTTCAGAACGAGGAGCGAGTATTGTGCTTCCTTCTTGGTGCAGCCTAAAACTTGCAGTGAACCAAAGCATGTGAAGAGGAACACTTTACTTAGAAGCGGACGTCATTTGTTGCACACTACCACAAAACAAACATCTATCATCCGCTTCGAGTCATCCCCTTATAGATAGAATAACTTATCGGCTTACTTTGCTATTCGTGCCCTGCACACTTCAAGCTGTGTATGATCAATGCACATGCATAGGGTTGTGTTTTGGTATTTTGCTACAACATGCATAAATAAGGCTAACATTGAAATGATGTGCACAGATTTCGCACACTGAAGCGTCCTTGGTGTCGTGTAACGGTCAACCAGGCACGGCATATTTAACGAGGTGATTTGCGGTTATATCACCCACATACCTTAATCAATTCTGTTCTCATAAGTGATCTAGTCGGCCTGCATGAAGATAGTCCAACGACAGTACTCGTGGCCTCGCATTTAGAATTTCACTTCAATCAAGATCAACTTGTCTCGAACAATAGCACCAGGATTCTCTGTAATTATACAACACCGAAGGCTTGTACTGATAGCTGCCAGTTTTCAAACGCGACAGCCCTCGCTTAGGCCGCCTATGGACGCTACAGCACTTGTTAGAGTAGCGCAGCTCGCCGCCATTTTGGTTCTTTCAGAAAGCAGAAGAGATTCCCCTCATCTATGCTTCTGTAGAGTTCAACGAGCTTGAAATAGTGAAATCCACCCGGCAACCGGTCAACCATCCCCGGGATGATAAAGCGAAGGATCTACCTAGCTTGACCTGAACACCACAGGGAGCCGCACCCAATATCCTCCAGATGGCGGCTGGCGTCCGCTCTAGCCCACTACAAAACCGAGGGGTCATCTTCTATAAACTCTCCTGGTCACTCTACAATCACTTGAATCGGGCCACGCTGACGTGTCCAAACAAGCTGCAGGTGTCTCCAAAGAAGCCTACAGATAATTCGCTGTTACAGGAGCGGTGGGTAGGAGCGTTTCGTTTGCGGCACACATTTGGACTGCAGTTTCGCACTGCGTGATAGCCGAGTCCCACTATAGGGCGACCAACAGAAGCAACTGATACCGTGCAGCATACATGCTCTTTGGCAAGCTAGTGCTCCACGAGCACTCAGTGATTGCGAGCCTGCCAAAGATACCTGCATATGCATGCTGTACGTGTTTGATGTCTGTCGGTTGTTGCTGTTCGCCGCCTTAGTGGAACTCGGGTCATGAGACTGGCGAATGAAGGATGATCGCGACATTTGTTTGAACAGATCGATGTGGATGACTCTGTGCCGTGAGTGACTGCGAGTCATGGGACTACGCGTCCGATGAGCTTTCTCGGGGTGGACTGTGCGAGGACAGGTCGATGCGGCAGTCCTGCACGGTCAGGTGGATCTTGTCCGGGCGCGCCTGGTCGCGGCTCGACAGCAGACTGTGCAGGCTGCTGCTCGTGGGCTGGGGCTTGTGCAGCTCCTTCAGGATCATGCGTGCCGTCGCGGTGGAGTACGAAGGCGGCGGTGAGTATTTGGGCGGCACGTCTTCTTCGAATGCAACGTTGGAGACGCCCTGAGTGGCGTCGGGGGCCACGGGTGGCGCGTCTAAGGCTGCGCTCGTCGTCGCCAGGGTCGGACAGCACCAGGACTCGATTCGCTGTGGGGGAGAAAGTGTGGACGGTCGCAAAATCTGCTTGCTAAACGGCGAGAAAGTGCTCTAAAATGTGTCTTTGGCGCATTGGAAGGCAAGGAAAGGCAAAACGATCAAAGGGCAATATAGAGAATCTGCTATGACGGGACAGTCGAGCGCGTGCCCTCATTGGGTGAGGTTGGGGAAACAATAAAGCCCCTCTATCCTGGGACAAGTGGCTCCGTTCATTGTTGTAGAAATGCTCGAAGCTAGGGTGCCTACATGCGAAAGCGTGCGTGTGTATGAAGGCACTCTACTCGAAGCACGTGCTACGCGCCACCTCTGGGAAATTCATGGCGTCTGAAATCTAGCTCAGTGCTGCGCCGTGCCGCCATGATCTTCCGAAGGGCTGCACGTTGCACGTGCCTCGTGCATCGACGAACCTTGCGCTACTTTCGGAACATGAAAGGGCTTTAGGAAACAATAAAGCCCCTTCATGTTTCAAAAGTAGCGCAAGGTTCATTGATGCACGAGGCACGTGGAACGTGCAGCCCTTAGAAGATCATGGCGGCACAGCACAGCACTGAGCCAGATTTCAGACGCCATGAATTTCCCTGAAGTGGCGCGCGGCACGTGCCTCGAGCATATCTACAACAATGAATGGCGCCACTTTTCCCAGGATAGAGGGGCTTTAGGAAACAAAAGCGTGTGGGAGCACCTGGCGGGTGAACAAACGAGGTGCACAAGGGGCAGAACTTGTAGGCCATATACAATTTTCCAGCGCTTGTCACCCACGCAAAAAAGGCTGATTCATGAATGAATATTGTTTATTATCGCTACATGTGACGATAGGACAATCTGTGGTATCGTAAAAATAAAACAAATCAATGTTGCACGAAAGCTGCTGAATTTTGCCTTACTGCAATTTCAGAGTGAAATATATATATATAAAAGTTCGAGTGATATTCATACGATACAGGGCAGCACATTACCAAAAACTGATATAAGTATATCTGCCAAGTTTCACGTGCTGTAAAAATATTTCTTGCGCAATCGCACACACCCGTAATTTGGTAAAAAAAAAAAATATCTGAAGTTTATTTTATATTTCTTTTTTGAAGTTCCATTTATCGTAGTTGTCCAGAGCAGTGGTACACGCACACGCGGCAGTCGAGTTCTTCGTGGCATAAAAATATTTGCATTGACATCTTTATTTCGAAAACCGTCTGGATATGTTTATTGTAGACTTCGGGAAGTAAAATATAAACATTGCGCACCTTAACTACGTCGACCAGCCTGAATGTTCTTATTTGAAATCGCCTTCAAACATACGTATGTCTTTCGTCCTTGGACATCGCATCGGCTGTTTCTGTTCATACGCCGAGCAAGTATTCAAAGAAGCCTTCCTCAGTCCACAAACCACGACCAACTGTGTCGCACGATTTTGCCGAGTGCCTCAGAGTCGTAAGCCCTTTTACGGACCGCAGAACGTCGACGTGCCACGAGAAACTCAAGGATCCGGGAGCACGCTGCTGATTTAGTGATTATTCCGAGGGCATTCACTTTAAAATTACATTTCAATTCGCCATATGTTCGAAAAAAAAGTGCGTCTTTATTTTGATCTGCCCATCAGACTCTCATTTTCAGAATAGCGTTTTGTGAGGAATGCAGCGGACGGTGAGGTCCAGTCTCGGCCTTGCGCCCGCGTGCGACAGACGCTCGCGAGATTTTGAGTGTTTGCCATGGTTGTCGGACAGTCAAGGTGCCGACACCTACCTCGTGCATCTGCACCTGTGTCCTGCTGAAGACGACGATCTTGAGACCCTGTGCGACGGCGATCACGGCCACGGACAGCAGCGGCAGTGTCTGCAGCAGGACGCAGAAGGAGCCCACCCAGGGGGACCAGTAGTGGTAGAAGAGCGACAGGGACTCCGGGGAGAACATGGCCAGGTGTCCAGACCGCATGAACGCGATGGACAGCATCTGGAGAAGGGACGACCTTAGCGTTTAGCTCCGCGTGTTAGTTGCAAAACAAGAGAAGCAGGGCAATGCCCCTCCCATAAAGCTCTCTGCTCGCCATGGTTGCTGGTTTTCTCCTCTCCAGCTTTCGATCTGCTAAAGTGAAAGGAGCGTAGAACTTCGTGGTAGGCACTTGTCCTGCTTTTCTATGGTCGCGTTCACGAAAGTGCGCTTAGTGATTGCTAAGAAGATTGTGTTGTGTGTATGCTTACACAGCCCCAATGGGCGTCTGGTGTCTCAGCTGTAGATGAGCAATTTCGGCAGTGCAGTACAACCGCTAGCCTGGGGTCTTTAACGTGTACCACGCAGTAGTGATACACGACCGCACGCCGGTACGATGCCTATGCAGATCGAAACGAGCAGAGGTGGGGATTGAACCCAGGACACTGCAGCGCGAGCTTTTGCTCCACGTGCTCCGAGCTGGGTGTGCGCTAGCCCACTCGCATGGCATTCCTTAGGCTAGCTACCCCTCCCCCCCCCCTGATTAAATTGATGTCAAGTGACCTGACGTCACGGGACCTGCAGTCAAATTCAGTTTCCATGCTACATTTAGCGGTAAAATTGACGTCAAGTGACCTATTCACCATTTCAGTTTCCCCGCTAAATTTAGCGGAAAAATGGACGCCACGTGACCTATGCACCAATTAGTTTCCCCGCATAAATCTGGCGGGAAAATTTGTCCACGGGACCTACAGACAAATTTAGGTTTCCCACTAAATTTAGCGGAAAAACTGACGTCGTGTGACCTAAGTACCAATTCAGTTTCCCCACTAAATTTAGCGGGAAAACACACCGCGACCTTAAAAAGCACCGAAAAGAAGAAAAAAAATTCTCAAAACAGTCTAGTTGGGACACGCGTGTCAAAAACTCGAAAAAAATTGTTTAGAGAACATATTTATTGAATATTATTCCTTCATTCTATTCAGACGAGGTATCAGTTAAATGTTTTTCAGGGGCCGCGGCAAACAAAAGTATGATCCGGGAAAAACGTAAGAGCAGATAACGCTCTCGGGGAGGCTAAAGATGAGACAGGAACCAACTCTCACCGACGAATTTTGGACTTTCACAGCTGCCGAGAACTACCATACTTATTCAAACAAGCCTGCGTTTGTTTGTTTTAATTTTTGATAAGGCGATGTCTTAAAGCATCAACGTCGACCTACAATAGAGATTTTGGTCGTCCGATGACTCCGATAGTACGACACCCGCCGCCTTTATGCATCAACGTATCGGGGTATCGTATGGCATCGAACGATCTACTAAAACTCTCAGTATGAGCTAACTTTCCGAAACCATCGAGCTAGCCTACATGCTCCCCCGTTTCGACCGCTGCTCCTAGCACGCCGGTGCAAAGCAGCGAAGCTCGACGCGTGCACAAGTGCTGAGCGGTGAAGCTTGACACGAGCGCACCAGTGCATTGTTGTGAAGTTTGACACAAGCAGTGCGACGCGAGTACCACAGCGTTTTGGGCCTTTTGGCACGTGTTTCACGTGGTAATCATGCGATCTTATCAGGAGTACGAGGCCCTGGTCCTGCCTTACGCTCTCCAGCGATATTACGAAGAATCTCTTGTACACCTTTTTCGTTTCCTCTCGTCATTCAGCCACCTGGCAGGCATATGGGCGACGAAAAAATAGAGGGGAGGCTAAAGGATAATGGGTGGCGGTTACGCTTATATCCTAAATGTATTCTATGGGCGTGGAGACGGCAAAACTATGTTTTCGCCCACGGCGCTCGTCGTTTTTGTTGCTTTCGCTGTCTCTGGCTAGACCAAACACGGGTCGTAGCGTCCGGCTTCGATCGGACTTCGAGTGAAATGGAGTATAGCGACCTTTGAGTTCGTTAATCGCGATGATGGCGGCATCATTGTCCGGTATTTCAGACGACGACGCCACCATGAAGAGACAAAGGTGGAACGTAAAAGAAGTGGAGCATGAGGAAGTGGGCGGCGCAGAAACTGGCATCCTTCGTGCCGGCCGCGTCAAATGGCAGCTTTTAGCTCTATCATCCAGAAAGTGAAGCGCAACGCACAGGGAATTGAAGCAATATCTATGGGTGTTCAGTGGGTTCAGCGTTCGTGAGCGTAACAGCCGGGAAAACGGAAAAAGCCGTGAATGTACCGCCGAAGTTCTTGTTGTTTATTTTCAATCTATAGACCTCAGCCTAAAGCAAAATGGAGCACTGGACTTCGAAAGGATGCCTCAATCAGCAGAAGCAGATTAGTGCCAGAAGCTTTGAGCTTACCAAGAATGAGATGGGTAGCAAGACGTTCCAGTGGAACGTGAGCATGGGTAGATAAATAGACTTGGACCTCTCCTTTCGTACAATCATTCTGACTAGCTTGTCCGTTCCAAACGGTTTGCCTGAAAACAATAAGAATACGAAGCTTATTAGGGCACAGGTGCAACGAGTGACGATCTCATGTAAAAAGTTTGATCGTATTTAGCAAGCGAAGTTGTTTCTTAGGCTTATGTTTCGAGCTATGACAAAGGCTCACCTTGTATAAATAATACGACTATGAGCATGATGAAGTAAAGAGCAACAATCCACCACAGAGATCCCAGCCACACATCGAGAAACAGCATCAACTGCAGTGTTACCTGTTGGGGAACAAAAAGATTTTACCTTTAGTCTGTGAACACATTTTGATTATTCTCACATTTTTGAAGATTGCGTTGCACTATTCTAGTGAAATGTAAAGCCGTAAGCTCAAATCGGCTATGTATACGTGCGATATATATTTTTGGGGTGTGGTAAAAGCATGTTGAGTATTTTGTCATAACGAACTGAAAAGCGTAGCTCCCGTGGTTCGACCACATACTGTAACATAATAAACTGACCTTACTAAAAAAAAAAGAATTGTGTTAATACATATTTTGAGCCTAGTTTCCTCCGTTTAATAAAAAAAATGGTGATCAAACGGCAGAATGAAGTGAAAAGCACGCGGTAGCATGTTTTCATATCACTATACGTTTCACTGGTTACAAAAAAATTATAAAACAAAAACAAATCATGACAGAGACTTACGTCTGTGGCGAAGAATAGCCCCAGAAGAAAGCCTATGGTGCAGGCCACAAAGGTTGTGATAGTTCGCCATCTCGAGAGACACTTTGGCCGAATGGATACGATGGCGTCCACAACGCAGTTCCACAAACAGATCTGTGAAGACAGAAATTCACCGGTAAAAACTCAGCCGCCTCAGTGGCTCCAAGGCGAGGTGAATGGTGTACAAATCAGCCGCAGAAAAGGCACCATGGAACAGATTTGAGACGCCCGTAAAGAGATCGGGCTAAATTATTGAAATCTTCTTTCTTTCTCTGGGCTGGGGCATGCTATAGATTCCCTTTGTAAGGTTGGCACGTAAACCGATTCTCTCTCTATCTCTCTCCCAGAAATAAAACTCAATAAATATCACATCATTTGTACACATTTAATGACGGCATTAAAATGTGCACCACATTCTATTAACGCAAATCCTCAAGCCGCCTAACGCTCCCACATAATGTTTATTTTTTATTATTATTATTGTGGTTGTTGTGCTAGCGAACGAAAGCCCATTTTCTTGCATAGTTGTAAACCTATTGTCACGCATCCATTTGCCCTCGTGAGACACCGTATCACGAGACGCGAGCGCGCAGTGGGACTTGTCAGGAACTCGCGCAACCAGCTACTGGTTAAAGGGATTCTGAACCGAAATTTTGAGCTCACAGAACAAGACTGGAGCGATAGGCGGGACGTTGCAAAACCCAAACACATCACTCATTCAGCGATATCTCTAGTGGATGGTTGTATCTTTTTGGAAAAGAAGTGTACGATTGAACGCGGCCGACGAGACATGCACGTCACGATTCTCATTCCCTCTCCTCTGCGCTTCGTCCCCTCGAGCTGGTGAACCGAAGCGAGGGGGAGAGATGCGAGGCCGCTTGCCCTCATTTTGCAACTGTTCCAAGAAGATTGTGACGTCCTAGTCCTCGCTTGATTGCATGTTTCTTTTCCGAAAATACGGCCATCCATTTGAGATATTGATGTATGAGTGATCTTTTGGAGTTCATAGCGTCCCGTTCAACGCTCCTGTGGCCTTATTTCGTGAAGTCCAAATTTCGGTTCAGCATATGCCCCACCTCGAGTGCAAGCTTTTTGCCTTCGCCTTAAAGCCTGGCAGAAGGCAACAAGCGCGTGCTGGAGGTGGAGCTTCTACTGAGTTCTTGAGAAATCAACGACTATTGGCAATTTTCATTACGTTTTGCAAACCTTCTTTCACGGCTTCGTCTTTAGACCGCCAGGCGCTGTAAATATCTGATTCGCTCGAGAAAGCTTGCGAAAGAACCTACCGCCGAAGCTTTCTGCTTTAACCACTTGGTGCCGTTGATTTCACAGAAGTCACCAACACGTGGCTTGCACTGACGTCGCATCTGCGGCCATTGTGAATGAGCTTGCTGCTGCGCGCGTACCTTCCGCAGCATATATTTCGGCACCACCGAATGTATTTTTCTCGGCACGAACAAATAACCATGGGCAGGGTACTATGCAGAGATAAAAAATAAACTTTTCCCCCTTCTACACCAAACGAGGGCTATGTCGATACCATTTAGAAGACAAGCTGCCTCAGCCTCTCCCCGCAAACGTCGTCATTCCACTCAGCGTCGCCTGTGCCCGCGTCAGCGTCGACGCCAGTGCGTCTCGCAGCATTTCAGAACGAGTGCGACGCTGGCACGCGGCGTCACCAAGACGGACGCGTCTGCCGCTTTGCGGCGACTCTCGCCGAGTTTCAGCGTGTCTGCTACACTTCGGGCAGGTCGGGGATCCACCAATGATGACGTTATGCGCAGGCCTTTGTCTTCTAAGTGGTATGGACTGCACCCAGGACAACCGGCACACAAGAGCGGGCGACACTGACCTGCTGCCCGAGGCCGAAGGTGGCCAGCATGACGTAGAAGCAGATGGGCCAGAAAGGTGAGATGCTGCGGCCGCCCTCAGCGGACAGACCCGCCGGAAACACCTCGGTGGCGAACCTGGCCACCTGGTAGCCGCTGAACAGGCTGTGCTTCCGGGGGCTCTGGAGCAGCACCCCGGTGAGCAGGTTCACCGGGGACGAGAGCGTCATGGGAGGCCAGGACCCGTTGGCCGATTGCAGGAAGCGCACGGTTGCCTCTTCCTCTGCAGGGAGACAGACGCGGCACGTCGTTCGAGTGGCTCGGGTCACGGCGTCCAGTGATTTATAACCCCCCAACATGCCCCCAGGGTCAGTTCAACACCTCCCCACCCCCCACATTTCCTACACAAAGTGCACACCCATACAATAACCCCCCCCCCCCCTCCCTCCCTCTATTGACGGTCTTCGATAACCCCTTTGGATAGCTTTAGGAACGAGTAGTGGACTTTTGTCTGCATGCGTATATATCTGCCGGTATGATACATGGGCTCAGACTAAAGAAGAAAGGGAACCTACGGAATATTTGAGTCGCTCAAAACCAGAGTCACTCTTTCTCTAGAAAGAAGGCCTGGAACTGATCTGCAGTCCCGCGAGGAGTCTACTGCACAACTCCAAGGAAGGGTCCTATTATCGCGGCTTATTTTTACTCATTACGCTCTCAATGAACTGGTATATAAGGTGCAGTTAATATGGAGTTTTCATGTACTGTTTTCGCCCCTCCGCTATGCTCTGTCCAACAAAGAGTCCGCTACTGCGCAGGCGCGCCGCTAACCTTGCCTGCAGAGTCGCAAATCTCTGAGAGGGTTGCGGAGAGCGTTGCTGGACGGCGAAAGCGATCTACGAAAACTCGCCGGTGTCTCGATCGGGACTCTCTCTTGTGAAACAGTAGTTCAGGCTTTCGAGACTTTGAATTACTTTAGATACATCACTACTTTCCAAGTGGGGAATTCAAGCCTTGCAGGGGCGCACTTACCGAATGATGAGCTGACTAGAACCATGCCATGTGTGCGCAGCAGATGCGCTATACTAGCGAACAGGGATGCGACCAGCACAAGCACTGTACAGACGAGCGTTGTCACGCAGATCATGTTTCTGAAAGAGCAAAAAGGTTTCGTTGGCGCAAAAATCGCTCCCTCTAGGTCCGATTCCCAGTTCGGGGGGCAGCCTACTAGAATTCAAGGAGAAGGCGAAAAAGAAGGAAAGACGTACTCACCTCGTGACATTTGTTGAAAATTTGTTGTGACTATTGACATGAAAGGCCAGTGCCCCAAATAGTCCCCAAGTTAGGAAAACTTCTCGTGCCGCAACAACCCAGGACTAGATAGGAGAAAAAACAAACAAAAAAAACTTAGTTTCTAGTTAGACATTTTGGTTTTAATCTCTCGCTCGCTAGCAAAATTTTAACAATTCAAATGGCCGAAAGGGCAACAAAAGAAGCGGGAGCTTTATGATCTTGTGGCTCTAATATCTTGTTTGTTATCGCTGTAGCTAAAATGCTCACATTTGGGTCGGCTAAGACTCCTTTCCAGTCTGCCCTGAAGAGACTGGAGATGCCTCCTCCCCACTGCTCTGTCATTCTGATGGTGATGAACACGAGAAGGCACATCGACAGCATTCCCAGAACGGAGAGAATCTGTAGAGGCAAAATAGACACAGACATAATGAATGACAGAGAGGTAACTCCCAGTCTTGTCTAGACCATCCATAGTTATCAAAACTAACAATACTACAAAAACCCACAAGCTTCGTTAATTTGGCTAATTAAAAATAAAATAAAAATAGGAGGGCGAAGAATATCTTTTATAAGCCATAGACGTGTACTTAAAAACAAAAACGAGATTATTTTTTATTACGAACACATAAAATTCCGGTTTGCAGAAACCGCAAAATACACTCTAAATTTTGGCCAATGATGAAGAACAAGCTGCGAGCACGCGCCGTACATAATGGTGGCACGATAATTTCAGGAGATCGGCTTTGTCGCACAACAAGCATACGATGCACCGAAACGACACCTCAGGCAGCGGGACATTGCCGCGGGTATGGGTTCGAACTCACGGTCGAGTCCAGGGTTTGCACGCGGGAAAAGATGAGCGAAAATTACGTTCGAGCTTTCCATAGCTTCTCAGTTTCACTCATACACGGTGGGACACTCGTGGACACAAGAAGCCGGAGCACGCGGCGGACTTCATCGCCGTCGTTAGGTCAAGTACAGAGTCTTCGAGCCTCTGGTGTAACTAGAAGCGTCTGTAGCGCACTCTTCCGTTACGCACTCTACCAGTTTAAACAGTTGGTTCCGGCAAGGCAGACAAAGCGTCAAGCTTTTATCATTGTTGTTGTTCACGAGAGAGAGAGCAGGCTTGAAGAGCCCTAGCAGACTGCTCACCTTGCCAAATGACTTGAGTCCCCGGCTTAGTGCAATGAACACCAGGAGCCAGATAATGCCGAGGTTGAAGGCCAGTTCAAACCTCAGCTCTCCGATGCCACCGGCTGGCGACTGTGGCCGGCGGTCCAAGACCCGCCCACTGTGGAGTACCAGGCAGAGAGACAGGTGGTGAGTTGGTGAGGCGACGCCGTAGGGGCACGGCTATGAACTTGGAGCCCAGAGACGTAATAATATAAAAGACGAGCCGGTATACTTACTGAAAATATGATGCTGTGGTCCAGCCCAAGAATTCTGGCGATGATACATTGTGTTTATAGCAACCTAAAAAAGAAATTGTAATAAACGGTTGATCTTAAGCAAACTAAATACTGAGGCTTTCTTGTCTTTCTTTAAGCAATGTGCACTATAACTATTAAACGTCGCCTGCCAAAAAAAAAAGGAAAAAAAGAAGAAAATTTGTTTTTATAGTAGGCATGGGCGAATAGAGGATTTTGGGTCCGAATCGAATTCGAAGCGAATAGTGATTTTGGGCGAATAATTTCGAATCGAGTAGTTCGAATAGTACAAGCAACAAATACCACAACATATGTTTAAACTATAGTTTTATATTTGCCCTTATTTGGTATTAGAAGTACTGTAATTGTTAATTTCAAGTGTATTGAATTCGGGAGCACGAAATGGTTGGAAGCTTGCGCCACCTGGCCGGAAATCCAAGCCAGAGTAAGTCAAACCCGTTTATATCGAACTCGCAAAAAAACGTACGTCTACCGGTTCGATATAGCGGGTAATTCAATATAAAAGTTTTAATGAATTTGACTCTCAAAAATCTACTTTCTGCTGACCTCTTGCACAATGAAATAATCTTGCCTGCTGCTTTTTCTTCATTGCATCCGCGATAACGATATTTTTCTACGCTATCGACGGACTCCAAAATGCGGAGGCCGCTGCCTTCTATATTGGCGCAATAGCGCCGAACTGTGCCGAGAGCACGGAGTACGTCCGAGCAGGAGCACCTCCTGCAGAGCGCCGTTTTGCTCTGCAAGTTGGCTTTTCCCCTAAAACCAGGAATAAGCTGGCTTTTTTTTTCTTTTTTTTTTTCGGAAGGAAAAATAAGATTCTTTTTTGCGGACGGAGCGGGGAGAGGGAGCACGGAGCACCACTCTCCGCTCCCTCTGCAAAAGGTTTTTTTTTGTTCCTCCAAAACTGTCTTGCCCAAAAATCAAAAAAAAAAAAAAGCTAGCGTGCTTTGCAAGCTGGCTTTCCCCAATGCGACCGCCGCGTTGGGGGAAAGTCAGCTTGCAGAGCAAAACGGAGCTCTTGGCAGTTCGATATATCGGTAGCGGCTGGTATTTTTGTTCGATGTAACCATACTTTTTGCTATATATTATCACTGTAACATTACTGTGCACGAAAATTGTTCGATATAAGGAATAATTCGATGTAAACGGGTTCGATATAGTCGGGTTTGACTGTATTGAGAAAGGTCGAATAATTCAATATTGGGGTCGAATAATTCGATATTGTCGAATAATTCAATATTGTCGAATAATTCGATATTGTCGAATAATTCAATATTGTCGAATACTTAAATTCGATTCGAAGCGAATGCCGAATAGAACAGAATTCGACTGGCTATTCGTAATAACCGATTATTCGCCCATCCCTACTTTTTAGGCGTTTGAGTCACATATTTTGACGTGGTGAGCTGTGATCTTATAAGCACATTTAAACCATGAGCACTCTCTTCGTTTTGACTGGCAGCTTTGGAAAGTTCTTCCTGCACAAGTGTTCTTTAAAATAAAAAAAAAAATAAAATAAAAACGGGATAGTTTTACAGAGACGTATGAAGCTAGGCCTGCCGTATTTCCCCCGAGTCTTTAGAGCTCAGAGGGGACGGGCGAAGCGACTCACCGTTGGACGCGAACCTCGTCTGGCAGACGGACCACCGGTAGGAATCCCTGGCTTTGATGAACGAATCTCGGAAGTAAAAGAAGAGCCAGGAGACGGGCACGGCAAAGTACACGCCGCACACGAAGTACACCAGCACCAGGGCGACTCCGACACCTGCGTTGAAGAGGGTGGGATCACATGTAAGTCAAATACGTTATTATACTATTCTTGCTTTGATCGCTGGGAGCAGTCGAAGGCTCGAACACACATAAACTTCGACATCATACAAAAAGCGCAAGTCACCGCATTGCCCGAGGCATGTTTCTTCTTTGCATAACGGCGCTCCTACCACATTGGTCATACACGAAACTGTCTGCTGTCATGTTTGAAGCACACATGAGGCAAACATGTTTCCAACATGCCTGAGGCACGTGTCCGCAGGTAATTCTGTCAATCACGTCTGCAACGCTGTCTTTTTGCTTTGTATGACGTATAAGCGGAGGGTGATCGCGGCTTTAGAATAGCTTAGTATCTGTACCGCTTGCGTATGAGAGCTTCCGCAGCGGGAGCAAGCTCGCGGTTGTACCAAAAATATCAAATGTCGCGATACAAGTTTGGCTTTGACCTTGACCTTTTCGGGTGCTCTTGTATAGCACGAGATGTTAAAGGGTATCTGCGACCATCTCCGATGCCGGCCCCGAGGAAGCGAGTAGCTGAGAATGTCAGCGCTGTTGTTGCGCACTCACCTTTGAAGGCGGGCGATATGTACCACATATCGAGGATCCCAGATCCCAAATATTGGCCCAAGGACATTTGCAGGTACAGGAACGGAACTCCAAACACGGATGATAACACGAAGAACTGAAGGATGAAGCAGGCTGCATGAGCAAAAAGAGAACCAGCGTTAGAAATGTCGTTAGAGCTCCACACACGTAAACGGGAAGGAATAATAATAATAAAAAAAATCTAAAAAGAAAACTAAAAAACTGAATGAGTAGATTTAAAGCGCGTCTCGGAGAGCAATACTATAACTATTCACCCTCTCATTAAAAATCTCTGAATTTTATATCACACTGACATAGCCGGGAACAATCAGCTACTAACATTTTCTTTAATCACGATTAATTAACTCATCAATCGAATCACGCCCGGGCTATTGATGCCCTATCAAAGAAGCCACGGTGTTGAAAAAGGTTTACAACTAAATTCGTTAACCTTGACTGAAAAAAAAAGTTATATAAATGTATCATTTATACAAAAAAACGCACGCACAAAGGAAAGTTCGGTCGGCCTTTATCACTTCTTGTGTCAACATAACTTCCGCAAATTACTCAGTCAGAAGCAGATTGGCAATGTAACCTAGCAATGAAATTAAAAAAAAAAAAATTGGTATTGCGCTGCTCGCAGAGCTACTCTTCAGCAAATCAATTTTTAACCACTCTAAACGAGAAAAATAAAAATCAGTATGATTTACTAAGCATAATTTCTTGATCCCCGTTCAGACGCGAGATAACTCGGCTAGACGGTCGTACCAGTCGTATCTCCGAATGCCGAGCAACTTGCCTTTATAAATATAGACCAGGATGGAGAACCTGGTGACGCTGAAGAGGCCGAAGACGCTGAAGAAGGTGGCGAACACGGAGAAAAGGTCGTGGGACCAGAGGCCCCGACTCAGCCTCCGGGCTTCCTCGTTGCTGGCCGCCGTCTCGCCCCTGGGGACCGCAGGGTCGCTCGCAGGCGCTTCGTCGTGCGGCCTGGACGTCGCTTCTTGGCCGCTGCTGCAAGCCGGCCGGACTCCCGTTTAGTTTTTAACTTTTCATCAGCTTCCCAAACTAAACACATTTTCTGATTACCCAGGCCTTACTCTTATCGGCTTGCTAATAATTTTCTCTAAATTCAAGATAGCTATTGAGAAAACTGCAAATGAAGGTTATGCTCCAAAAAACAACATTCAAATCTTCCCGCGCTCTCCAGTGGGGTGACGTCACAAGTTGTATACGGAGCGCAAGTTCGTCTGCTTCTTGCGCAGGGGTTACAGTGACGTCAGAAAGTTGCCGAGCTGTGATTGGCTCTGACTGGAAGGATAAGGGGTAGACCTCAATGCTAGCTGCCTAAAAATCTACTCACGCGAAAGAAAAAGAAAAGAAAAGCGCAGGAGGATCGCAGCACATTCACTGTGCGCGATTTGGTTTAGTCGGTGATGAGAAATGCACCAAGGATATGCATTTTTGGCGCTGCTTGACGGACTCCACGGGATCCGTCCGTTCCGGGTGGACTGAAAGTGAGACCGAGTCTAGTAGGACGTCATCCTTTGAACTCGGAAGTTGCCCGCAAGACGCGCTTTCCGTCGAGGAACAAACGACTTGCGCGCGAAGACCCTTCGAACCCGTCCGAGATTGTTTTGCTCCCAAATATAGCCGGTGTGCAGGCTGTCCGGCGCGTTTGCGCGGTCGCATCGTCGACGCTTGCCCATCGCGAACGCCTGGCGTTTTTAGAGGCCGAATTATGGATTCGGGCCGCCATAAAGTACGGGTTTACGGCTCGAGTTGTCAAGCTGGGACCCAGGAAAGACTGGCTCCGATCGGTTGTTGGCTTTCAGCAACCGGTTCCCAATGTATCCTTGTAACAGAGAACGTTTCAGCATTTTTTTTTCTCTCCGTACAGCTATATATATGTAGTATGATATGTATGTGCACCTTACACGTGTTCCAAGTTATGCGGACATATTGGCAGCCGCCGTTATTTATCGCTTGCAGAGCGCTAAATCCTGTGGCGTGAAATAAGCATTTCGCTAATCGCAATCTATCGCATCACCGCGCTTATTCTGAGTTTTTCTCTTGCTAAAAAATGTCAGAGACGCAATAACTAATGCAGTAAAAATATTATAAAAAAAAGTACCGATATAGTTTGATAAGTTAAGCTAGCTGGTCTTATTGAGTGTAACATAATAATTGCGATCACAAGCGAGTCCAGGCATCGCCGCTACCGGCTTATTCCCCTCCTCTCTTTCCCCTAAAGCAATCCAAATAAACGTTTACATTTGCACGCGTTTTTTGAACGCCAGTGTTTCGAAAATTAGTGTGCTAGAGGCATCAGGAACAAAAGCCAACGTTTCGCTAAGACTTGCACCTTCAGGGCTGAGCATGAAGCCTCGCGAGACGTCGGCTGCCATTATTGATGGTTCTAGGAGGCTTATTTTCGAGTCATTTTCTTCCGTGTTTGTCGTGGATGTTTCTTTTGAAAGATGCGTCAGTGTTCACAATCCCACATCAGCTTATCCACAGCACTGGACCTCATGGTCCGGCCACGGGACCCACCTGGCCGAGTCGCTCTGGTCGCTCAAGGTGGTCTCGGTGGCCAGCGAGCCATCGTCGAGCGAAGGCTGTCTTCCAGGAGGCGCGGCCAGGGGTTGGGACACCTGGATGTCCACCGGCGCCAGCGGGGCCCCATCCGAGGACAGCGGCCTGCCCGAGATGTGGAACACCGGCGGCGGGGACGTGGCCCTTGCCCCTGGACCTCCGGATGCCGACGCCTCGCAAGGATTGCCCATCGGTGTGTCACGTGGTCAGGGCACTCCCAGCCGAAGACCTCGGTGCCCGCTCATTTAGTCACCTGCGTGCGCCCGAGAACGGGAAACGACGTGGCGTAAACAGCGGGAAACAAAGGGCTCGACAAACACGGGCATTACGAGCAACGATGTATGATGGGCTCCAGCGTTGCTTTTTTATATATATATATTTTTTTTTTTTCGTAACGCATGCCAAGGCTGCGCAGGCGGGGCATGGGAGCAAATGTTCCGACTCGCCAAGCGGGGACATGTGTTTACGTGATTGGGACAAACAGATTGTTTCAGCGGCTGCTTGGTTGGACTGTGAAGGGTACAAAGCGCCGTAATTGTTCCTCAACTCATTTTAGCGTTGCCTGCGTGTGATAGAGCGAGGCACATAAATGCATGCCTAAAAGCAGCAGTTGCACCGCTCATACAGCGTGTACAAAAGACGCGGTGTCCGCTCCAGACATGATGACAGAACCATAACGCCTCAAGCACCTTCGAAGAATGTTTGCCTCAAGCGTGTCTGCAAACGGTTTGTTTCATGACCGATGTGACCGTCGTTCAAGGAGGAAGCAGAAAGTATCTCCAGACTGCTGAAGTTTTAGTAGTGTGACCACGGCTTAACACGACTAGAGGGTGCGTTGCTGTATAGCCTCCTGCTGTTCAGTATAACAAGAAAAAAAGTGTGTCTAGTTTAAATAAAAAGCCAATCACTCTGATACACGGAGAAAACTAAAAACATGGGACAAAAAAAATAAACGTTTTGAGAAAAAAAAATAAAAACGGTTGAGATGTGTCACTGAGTAGCCTGATACGAGCACGTGAAATGCCAGGCTCGCTGTACAACGCCGAGTTCATTTTTAGGCGGAAAAGTTTTTTTTTTTTTCCGGCTTTGGTGTTTACGTATACCTCCCTGGGTACATTGGCCTCGCTTTCTCGCTCTTTCTTTTTCTTCTTTGCCGTTTAACCTTTCCTCTCTAATTATGACTTTCCCTTTCGTTTATTTCACGGTGTAGCAAAACCAGCAACAGGCGCTGGCTGACCTCATTGTTTACTGTAAACGCCAATTTCTTTCTCTCTCGGTACATCGCAGTGACAGGGCTCCTCCGATGGCACTTCGAACAAATAGACGCACCGGCATTCCTTAGAGTGTTTTTATTTCTTGAGCATTAACTAAATCCAGTGAACGCACATGCGCATCGAGAGATGCAGAGATGCACAAAAATGTTGAGAACAAACACGAAGAAACAGGAAACCGATCCTGAACTACGACAAAGACACATCTTTCGGTTCCGCGTCTATTTTTAGGTTTGGTCCCAAAATCGCGACGTCAAGTACAGAGTCGGGGGCGTTTTCGGCTGAGGCTTATTGTCGTCTTGAGATGTCTTTCGTGCCTACCCATGTACGCCCTTGGGCGAGCTCACGAAGAAGAAGCAAAAAAAAACCTTGGTCGTAAAAACAAAACAAAAACAAATGACTGGCTTGCGACATCTCTACTCCACATCGTTTTCCAACGTACTCCGTGTCAGTTCTGTTTGCTCAAGCAAGGCGCGCTTTTGTGCAGAAAGCCGACGCAGAATTTTAAGTGGAATCGTGCCCGCATCAGTTCCTCCCTTTTGTGCTTTTGTTTTCTGGCGGCGCCTGTTTGCTTTGACGTTATGTGGAGCAAGGACGAGCGATGTACACGTGGGCGTGTCTGTGTCGCCTTAAAATAACCCGACATACAAAAGAATTGGTTCTGTCGCGCGTATGCATAGTCCTGACCCTGGCAGCGGACGCCTCTGAGTACACATCTCATCAACGGCGCGATGGATGGCAGCCGCTAGCACTCCCTAACCGCCTGTTCTTGGACAGCTGGCAGCGCAACTAAAGTCCTTCCTTTTTTTTTTAAGCGGATGAACATGCGTTAGTGAGGAAATCGGGATATCGTTTCCAGTGATGTGATCGTTCTAAATCATTTTGAAGCACTTATAGACACCCAAAAATCCATTTCAAAGCAAAAAAAAAAGGAAAAAAAAGTCTTATGGAGCAGAGGCACACACTTCATTTTCATTCCTATCGCTGCGAATATTATATGTTAAGATTTATGTGTCGGCCTGTCCAACTGAAAGGACGTTGAACATTTTGCCTCCCGACTTCTCCGCCTACCCTTTATTCACATCGATTGCGTGGCGGGTTTGATAGAAACACCAGGCACATCAACTGGTTGCTGCTTGATGAAGGACAGTATGAACTGTTGAGAGTGGTTGCTTTGCGTATGGAGTCTAAATTGAATCAAATATTATATTCCATCGAAATAATATTATAACAAATTGATACCAAGCGCCTACAATGATGTTTCATTGAAGTCCTAAAGGTTGGAATAAAACTGCAATTCTTAATTAACATAAAAACAAAGCTTTTGTCATTTGATTATGAACATAAATGGCATTTTATATGTAAAACTTAATGATAACAGAAGTGGACACGTGAACGATTAATATGTCTCTTTAAAAATTAAAAGTTATTCTAAAGTTTCCACCCACTGCACCAGCTAATTTCGTTTTAATTTAGCTTATTCATTGTGTCGTCGCACTGATGGAACCTGTATAAAGGTTACGCTAAACAAGAGAGTTTGACGTAAAAAATAAACCTAAAGGACAGTCTATATAAATCTCACAATAACCAAGTATCCTCGCTAAATCTCCGCTCAGGTTTAAATCGTGGCGAAAGATGATTGCGGTATGCATAATCGAAATTTCGGTCGTCTTTGGCCGTTCGTCAGGACACCCAACAAACTACCCTTTTTGGCCTAAATAAAACGTAACACTTTCCCAACCTTTTGTTTTGTTATTTATATTCACGATTATAGTAGGCGGTTTGTTTGACGAGCCCTAGAACAACGCACGCTCCTATGAAAAACAAACCACATAGCCACCAAGCGTTCGCGTGAGTTGTGTGGCGATAAACCTCCTTTCGATGTTTCACGCACATTGTCTTGGCAGATCCACGACCGTGGAACATGCCACTACATATGCGATAATTATGAAACGTAATTTGTAACAACTGTGGGGTTACAGCTTTGAATTGTTCTTAGTTTTTCAAGAAAAGCTTCTGGCCCGCTCGCTTTTCAAGGTGACTAACGAACACACGCGTGCTTGATTATGGAGGTTGCACGCTGCCCAGTCGATTTGTAAACATCTGAATGGCTTATGCACTTGGCCATACATGAGGCGAGGATCTTAGCAGTTCAACGATCAATAAAAAACACCCTAAACTAAAAAGGTTAAAAAAATGTTAAACATGCACAGCGACGATTCCGCGCTGAAGCATATAAAACGCTCAGTCATCATATATAGTATAATTTACAGGAACTTGTAAAATCTGCGGTATTTTTTAAAAATAACTATGCTGGCTGGCAGCATGTTCCATTCGTCAATTGCCGAAAGCGTATAGTGGGATCGTGTAGAAAAATATAGCTATTACATGACTGTAAGCAAATTTTGTGTCAATATAGTCAAACCTTTGGGAGAAAAAAAAATGGCTGGGGTGCTTGAGAAAATTAGACTTCAGGGGACATCAATATTATACCAAGCATCGCAACGACTGGTCAAGCCCCAATATCTGTCGCCTCGTATCAAAAGCATTTTAAATTTTGCGTTTAGTTCTCTCTGCGCGATACTTCGTGAGGAAAGTAACCATTCAACCTTTTAAACAAGCGACCGTGTACTGGATAAGATTGGGGACTACACCGACAATCAGATAATAATTAAACGTCCATGAGCGCACATGTAGCTTCTCCACAAGTAAGTACCAGGGAGCCGCGCCTTGCTCACTTAGGTGACGCACAGTAAACAAGACTCAAATTATATCATGTTTCCGCTAATCCATTTAACTAAGATCTCTGTGACTGCTGGAGTCATGGACCGCTAGCCTCGTTTATGTGCATGCCCGCGGGATGGCGGTTCAAGAGTTAATAACTTAACACCACGGTGTGTAAGCTTGCGAACTTCACGAACATTTATCTATCCTGTGATATTCGCCAGGACGTTGCCCTACAGAAGGATGCAGATACTCACGGAAGCGTAAGTCATGGGGCAGATGCATATCCAAATGAAAGCTGTCCTAGTTTCAGGTGAGGCTAGTTTCAGTCCTAATTTGGGGTTCCGTACTGGTTCCCAGTCCGCTGTCATACTCGCGACTGCGCCATAGCGACACTCATCTAAGAAGGAACCAGCCGGCGTTGAGACACGAAAGCATACCGTCAATAAAAAATAAAATAAAGAAAACAGAAAACTCTCAATAACAATGGTTTTACGTTTTGCCATCTCCCCTTCCAGTGGGAACAATTCGCTATGACGGATGCGAGCGTCAGGCGCTACGTAAGTGAAAACAGATGTCTCCGAAAGCGCGGAAGAAGCATTCTGGGGCATTGTGGATTCGCGGAAAAAAACTTTCCGTTACGTAAGGCGACAGAATTCTCTTGAAACGGGTAGTTTTCCGCTGTTTGTGCGTATCGGAATGTCAGAAACCGCCTGAGCATTGTTTTGCTCGACATTCGACGGCTCACGGGCGTGTAAGGGGGCAAAGCACGAGGTTATTCGCCCGCCCGGACGATACTGACCCCCGGGGAAACGTTTCCTTCCACACCTCGTCAATTCGGGGAATTAACTGTCCGCTCGTAAGGTCGGCACCCTCGTAAACAAGTCGTTGGCACGTGATGTGCCGGAGAAAAGCGATCTAGCCGGTGCAACATTTCGGTGTTTGTTTTAACACTTCGGCAGAAGTTCTACGTATACTGTCAACACCGCCTACACTTGTTGCCATATCAAAAAAAAAAAAGTTTGGAGCATTATTTATGCGCGACGTGAAGGAGTTTCTACGAGATTTGGTTGCCGAAGGAAGGCACGATGTCTTTTGCGTTTGAAATGTGTGCGTCTTGATAAGTTGACATAAAGCTTATCTATGATGCACCTACGATGCACCTACGATGCACCTTAATTCAACGCACGAATAGAGAAATTAGTAACGTTCCGCGAAAAAACAATTTTTTTTTTAGTAGGGATTTCGGCGCGAACAGGAGTATAGAATAATCAAAGCCTGGCGCACAAGAATTTAGACGTCATCACAGTGAGATGGAGCGAAGACGCGGATTGGACGCGAGTGCTCGGTCAGCGTTCGGCCGAACCTCGCGTCCAATCAACGTGTCGAAGGACGCTCGGATAGGCCGTGCAGAGAAGGTAGAAACGTTTCCGAGCAAACTGAACTACCCTGACGTGGGAACGAACGTGTCAACTGCTCGAGTTCGATTGCCTCGAGTGATGTGCCTGCGACAGAACAACAGGCTCCTTCTATAGCCGATCATTAGTTTTGAAGTGAAGCCGTTCATATCAGACGGCTTCACTTTTAAAGTGAAGCCGTTTGGCGAACCCTCCAGTTTTCTGAAAAATAAATATTTTTAATTTGATTCGATTTGATAACCATGGCGTAATTTGCGCTTCAACACAATAAAAAGAGTAATTAACATGCTTTACAATCGCGAGAAAACTCAAAATGCTACAGAGCGTTAAAAAAATAATGAATATCAGAAAAAAATATTGAATATCAGAAAAAAAGTGCCGTGGGTTTCGATCATTACGGATGCTGCGGTGGAAAACAACCATGAGGTCAAGGTCGTGAAAGACACTGACGCATCGGGCTAGCACTTCGAAGCAGTTTTTGAAAAGCTGCTCGTGTCCCTAGCCTTGCCTGTGTTCGACGTTGTTAGTACGGATGATTGGTCACCGCAGCTGCTCTGTGAGCACGAAATAATTGACAGATGACCCATAGGGAAGCCATGGGCATATAAAAGCACGTGGCCACGCTATTTAGTCTGGTACTCCGGGTCATAATGAAAGCTTTAGACTCGTGCACGCCTGATTGTTGGAGATACTGTATATTCCTTTTTTCGTCTTCCTATTTTTACTGTGTCATCGCGACGGTGTATGCACTCACTCTCCATTGCTAGGGTGGCGTCTCCACCGGCGCTATAATGAATGCAGCGAATTTCGAACGCATAAGCTGTACGAGTAGCTTTGGGAAGGTTCATAAAAGAATATGCGTCGTTAACTCACAAAACTCGAAATTCACCTGTTGCCTTGAAATAGGCTCGTCCTGCAGGCGTCTGTCTTCAAAGCGTACGGTTCGCGTTTGTATAGCTTCGTCTGCTGGTCTACCATCGTGACTACACAACCGTGTATGCAACTTTCGCAACACTGATACGTGTTGCAGCTTAAACACTGCACGCTTTTCACGTGTTTTGTAATAAAAAAACAACAACAGAAAACGCTTTGGTTACTTAGAACTCAATCGGCAAATGCTCGCGATTGCTTTCGCACGGATGTTGCCACACAGAGAAATAATGAGTAGTGCTTCGAGAATATAGTCTTCCAGTCTGTCATTTAAGCCCCAGTAAACGACAAGAAAAAGAAGTAACGCCATTTACTTTTGCCTGGCTGCACGACGCCATTTTTGATCGCACAGTGACGCCGGCGATGGACGAACATTTTGACTAATGGATCGGCGTTACATTTTAACGCGCAACATGACGTCACGCCGCTGAGTGGCGCTGCTGTCGGTGCTGCGCATGCGCAGTGGCAGTGCCCACACCTGGAGCGGAGGAACGCGGACTTGTTTGTAAACAACGTGTTGGCGGGCTGTAGTCTACATGGGCTTAATCTGCCACAAGTCGGAGTGTTACTAAGCCGAGGAAAAAGACGTTCCACATCATCGCTGTCCTCCGGAGATGTTGAATTGTAAGCGTTGCGAGAAAACATGTCTTCCGACGAGGGCGACCTTTTCGCGAGGCTTTGCAACGCCGAGGGCCTCGAAGCCTTTTAAGAAGGAATCATCCGCGCCATTGTTGCGAAATCAAGGTTTGATGCTTCGATGAAGGCTCTCCACTTGTATTCCACAATCCTTACGTCAGCTCACGGATGGGGGCAACCCTCCGTAGTGACCTTGGGAATCGTAAAAGCATGTACCTCGCCCGATGAATTGTTCTCACTCGCTGGCGGTGTTTAAATTTTGTTTGCTGTGTGAACGGCAGGTCGGTCGTTCTTTTATTTTTTTTTTTATGTTCGGAGTAGTTGACAACAAACGGCATTGTTTAACAGAAGCGTTGAGCACGGGTGTGACACGACCAGTGTTGAGGTTCTGTTTAATGATCAATCGTTTTCTGAACGCGCAAATAGGCGCGTAAGACCCTGCCTAAATATGGCTAATGCCACAAACGGTCTTTTAAATTAAGAGTAATTACATAGAACATTAACCTATGTGTGATTTTGCTTTCGCTTTAGCAAGATCTATTTTTTTATTACCGTTAAGTTGGTTCTTGTGCGTAGCCGCAAACTGGAATACTGTTTATTGCCACTAGCTACAAACTCTTCTAATTAAAAACAGAATGATTACACTAAAACACACCTAATACCAGTGTATGTTATAAATGATTAACTGGCTTAAAATTTGAAGCAACGAAAAAACCACCTTGCTATCAACGTAAAAAAAAAAGGCTAGTAATACTTTCTTTTTTTTTCCACAAAAAAAAATTACTAATTATAATTGTGTTGAGTTGATGTTTATACAGGCGGAAGTTAGTCAGCTCCAATAGAGGCGTCTGGTGTTTCAGCAGTAGACGAGCAATTTTGCCAGTTCGGTACAACCGCTCGCCTGGGGTCTTTAACGTGCACCAGTGATACACGACCGCACGCCGGAACGATGCTCATCCAGATCGAAACGGACAGGGTTGGGGATTGAACCCAGGATCCTTGGGTTGTGCACCGGAAAATGACTAAAACGGAGGAAATATACGAAAATTAAAATGCGAATTGTACGCAGTCACTCATTCGTTAAAAAAGTGATTTTTTCTTCTTTAAAGTTATCCTTCTAATTTTGTAATCGTTTGTCAAGATATTAATGTATCAAAATACAAATGTAGTACTTCAACCAAAAAAAAAATATTTTTTTTTGATGGTGTGATATAATGTGGGATTGTTGCGAGGCCTTCGGGTATTTTCTGGAAAGGTGTATCGATTTCTTTCCTGTTGTTTAGTCTAGGAAACCTCGCGGCCTGCAATTTACCCGTTTACCCAAAGCAGCAAACAAGTTGGCAAGGAGTGGACAAAAATGACAAGTCAACGCGGCGGCCTGATCGAACTTGTGCACTTCATTTCTCGACGGCCGTCTAATTTGGTCTAGTCACTTTTTTTCTTCTTTTTCTGAAGTTTGCAGGGTATTTTTTTTGTATTTTTTTTGCCTCGTTTGATCGGCTCCCGGAAACAAGAGGACCTGTCGATAAAAATCGCCGACCGTGACGACATTTCGTCCTTGAACCCGAGCGGAAAAATCGGAGACGTTTGCGGAGACGGGGGCGGCGTCTTCGTTCATTCTTTCGAAAGGTGCGCAAATGAATAAGTGATTCGAATCGAGTAGCGCCGGATCAATCGTAGACTTCACGAAGCAGAAGATAGCTTCTTGCTATCGCCCAATACGAATCGCGAAGGAAGGAGCGTAAACACAATGAGCGACGCCCTGCGTTTTTTTTTTTAAATCTCTCGGTGATTAACATACCGCGACTCTAGTGGTGACGCTGCGCTTACTCGATTCGAAGCAGTATTTCTGCACCAGTCACCGACAGTTCAAGAAACGCGGGGTGTGGTGAGCGTCTCATTATCGCTCCGCATCCGATGAGATTGCGACATTAGCCGATAAGGATAGCCGTGAACGATTCACGCGTAAGCGAGAAGCCTACGAAAAAGCCACGCCCCTCTCAATAACTATTAAAAAAAAGTCTTTATCTGGGAAAAGGAACTAAGAACACGAAGCAGCATATCTGATGCAAAAGAGGATGGAAACGGTGGAAGAAATCACTTTCACCTGCGCTCACATGCCACTGCCGGTTATACATTCAAGTAAACTTCTTCGGTCTGTTTTTTTTTTTTTTTGCTGGGGCCTTTTCTTTTTTCTCCCTCATACAGCATTTTGTCATAGGCGCCCCCCCCCCCCTCCCCCCTAATCAAAATCCTGGTTACGTGCCTGGCTCCATACGCACGGGCCGCCGAAAAGTGTTTTTGCCCACAGCGGACTCGTCGGGCCACCTCCATGGGTGCTCCGCGGGAAAGCTCGTTGCACGGGTGGGCGCGTCTAATTGGTTTAACGGCACTCCGTCCGATGTGGGTATTAAAGGCACGGCAGGTCGGTATCTCGCGCTATATACGCTTGCACGCGGCAGCGTTTTTTTTTTTTGTTTCCGTATACCGTCAGCAACAACAACAAGAAGGGACGCGGTGGCAAGTGGTCAAATTAATAGACATCCCCCGCGCCCGCCCCGAAAGTGGTTGATATAAAAATGCCAACCACGTGCACGCATATCTGCCCGGCTTTAAGTGGCGTACGCGCGCGTGCATATATGTGGGCAGCTTAGCTCGCGTATGCACTCAAATGGGATTACGCGGCGCGAGTTATCGATGGCTTTCGCAGTGTGCATGGTGCCGCCGCGGCGCAATTGAATCCTGCAGCGCGCCCGCCGTGGCCCCCTTGCCTAATCGAGTGAGGCGTGTATATACGATCATAGAGGGACCTTAGTACGATCTCCTTAGCGTACCGCAGATTGCGCGAAATATCTCAAACTCTGCGTTCGTGTTGTGTGTACATGTCCGCGATGATTGTATCCGTATAGTTCGGTTAATGAGAACGTGTGTGACAGGCGCCATCTCGTTTTTGGATCGGTCTCGACGAGGTAAGCTGGCCAGCGCGCGTTAGGAACCGAGAGTAATGGTATCGAGCGTGTTTATTGCTTGGGGGAGAAATTCGTCCGCTTTGCCTACGGGCGATCGGCGCCGGTTGTAGGGGTTAATTGTGTTAGTTCGACCTTGCATGCCTCGTTGCCGGAGTTATTCCGATACGTTTATTCTGAAAATAACAAGATCGCCGATGAGAACGGAACGCAAATAAATAATTGTAATAACAACATATTCTACGGGATTGCGTTCCAACACTGGAGTAAAGTTGCTTCGAAAGCGTGAAGAATGCTCGTATTGTATACTTTGGGAATGCGATGGTGGCGCGTTTTTCGCGGTTCTTACAAAACAAACAAAAATTTAGGAGCTGAAAAAAAAAAAAGGCGTATCCTTAGGAAATTGATTTCGAGATAGGGAGTTCACAAGATCATATTTTGTTCATTTTTAATTTCAAGCCACACCCTAAGTAACATGCCCAGATTGACACGTATGCATACGAGGTGGCTAGAGTACAGGAGAGCAAACTTTTAATATTAAATTAAGGAGCCGCAGAGATGGAGAGTAGCTTTGTCATAATTAAAAACCTTGAGACAAAGGAAACAAAGAGGACATAGACAGCACCGTCTCATAACCAACACAGCGTTTACTTTGTCTCGCGCGAACGCCGAGCAGGATAGAGCTCCGAATAAACGACGTCCGGAAATCAGTGTTGACCCTGTTGGCTTCCGGCAAGATCGCAAACGAGTTCAAGACAACAGGAAGGAATATTTTTTGCGATATGCATAGGTCACAACTATTAATTAAATTCACTCGCCCGCCTTCACAAAACTTCATAATTAATCAAAAATGAAACTGATTGGCGCGGTTTAGCTCTCGCGAAAATCAACCGTGATTCTTGTATTTTTTTCTTTTCTTATTTTGTTAGATATACGAATAAAACTGCCTTAATATTTCAGCCTGAGGACCGAATTATAGCTATCTCATCAACAACGCAAGAAAAGAAGGAACAGGACAGACACTGGTCATACCTGAAATCCGCGTTATAAAAGTTCTATACTGTATAACGCAGGTATAGTCGACGACTCATCTAAACGTCGCTACATTATTTTTATTTTTTTTTTGCTCTGGAAATAAAGTTTCTTGTAGGCGCAGAATGGTTTCCGAGCATGACGTTTCAGCCAACTCTATCTGTTTGGTTACTTTCGCCTCTGTGAGCCTGTGATCCGCGGCGAAGCCCCTTTACGAACACGGCTGTCAATACAGCCTATAGTTCGACGTGAGCGCGTTGGTGAAGTTAAATGAAGCTGAAAGAATAAACATAGGGACGGACAGAACAGGTGCTGCTCTGTCCGTCCCTATGTTTCTTCTTTAGTGTTTTATTTAATGTCAATACAACTATACCGAGGGCATAACAGCCTTGGCAGGAAACAGACGTCAATTCGAGAAGCGGATCTCTGCGTCTGAGATTAGCCACGTCTTGTCATTCTCGACCGAAAGTGGATAGCCTACAATTTACCGCGGATGACGCGTCAATGCGGATGAGAGGCGTTCCCCAAAAGTTACAACTCCCAGAAAACAATTTCGAGCTTGAAGGCCGATTCGTGCGTGCAGCACAAATAGGCTGACGGAGCGCTTGTTCAAACGTAACTTAGAACTGAGGCGGCCCTGCATCAGCACATGTACCTCGAATGTAGCTTAAAACGTCAGCGCTCAATCGGCACGGTCAGCGCTATTCTCAGCGCTGATGAATAGCGCCGAGGTTGCACTGTAAAGTACTATGTTTGAACAAGCCTTAACACCCGCAGAACGGCGCGATTTCTTTCGCACGTTCAAAGTCAAAGCACGATCGAAAGAAAAAAAAGTTTCGTCTTTGGCAAGTTTACTTCGTAAACAAAAACTGGCGCAATAGTATTTATTAACAAGGAAAATCCAGCTGGTGATCGTATAGTATCATTCATCATTCTTGTCCAGCTCGCTTACACCTTTGCATTTAATTGCGTTATAATCAGTATCATCCCTTAGACAGGCGAGCGGATTTTGTATAAATGGATTCCGTCACTCGAGAATTCCGCAACAAGCGTACAAAGTTTCCCCCACACGCGGCTGCGACATCAAAGGCCAAAAACAAGTCATTTATCTAAAACAGAAAATAATAATGATAACGTTCTTTGGGCCGGGCGGTTACTCCTTCCTCCAGAGAGTCAACTCCAGACAAGAGCGCAAATATAATAAAAATAGTAAGAAAAAAAAAAAAAAAGGCGGGGACCGTCAATCTTAAGCGTTCCTTTGTGTCCACTCACCAGATTGTGCCGGTCTCGAATCGGGACGTCGCAGTGCCCCTTCTTCTGTGTTCCGCCTGGACGCCCGTGAGGCCGCGAACGGTATACTCCGGCACGGAACAATGGGGGGGCTAACGGGACGCTAAACAGCGATCGCCGCGCGTCGTCGTCGTCACCGAGGCACGCACCAGCGCCGCGGTCGCTGCACTCTCAATCCAACCGTGAACAGGTCTTCGCGTCTCCGTCGGAGAGAGACCTACTGGCCGGCGCGGCCGGACGACTCGAAGTGGCGACCGGCGAGTCGTCGTCGGCGACGTCACCGCGAAACGATTCAAGGCTAGGTGGCGGTTCAGTTGCAGGCCGTGACGTGATGGCGGAAGGGCACGAGCGCAGCCCACTCAAGGTCGCAAAGCGAGGTATCCCCCCTTCCCCCGCTTCTCCACCAACTGGCCCCAGCTGGTCACCGCTTGGCAGCTGCTTGGGGGGATCCTACCTACGTGTGCGGAATCACGCGCCTTCCTCGGACATACCTCGGTATGGCGTGGCGAAAGTGGTCGTTTCAGAACGGAGAAGAATGATCGTGAGACAGATGCGTCTGTCTACCTAGGGCGAAGGGCTCCGCCAGATCTTGTGTTCGGGAACGGGGACGTCGAGGTTAGAAAAGATTGGTAGCGACCTTTATTAGCTTCGAAGTCTTACGATGCGCAGTGAAATGCATTATAGGTAGGGGTTCCGTGTTTTAGGAGTTCATTTTTCGTCAAATTCGGAGGGTGTTTCTCGGAGTTTATCTTTTGCCGCAAATTCGCAGTTTATCGGAGTTGATTTTGCGTGAGTTCCCAATTCTCCGAAATTCGAAGTTTAATTTGGCGGTAATTCCGATTAAAAATAAATAAATAAATAAATAAATAAATAATATCCGGATGTAAGCGAAACCCAGGTTAAAAAAGAAATAAAACGGGCTTGTATAAATTATTTCTTCTTCAGCTGGATTTGACATTGCCGTCGGCAATACGAATGTGTCCCACGACAAAAGTCGCACACGAGTGTTGCTTCGATACACGTCGATACCCTAAAATCAATCAACTCCTGGAGGTAGTCGCTGGGAAGCTCGTATAGGGCGTATTCACTGGCCGCCATGTTTGAGGTCACTGTTTAGAGCGCATGCTCAGAACGAGCTCGCATTAATAGGCTGCCAAGACCGGCAATCTTGATGGTGCGGGGTGCACGTTGTAAAATAACTGTGGAAGCTTGCCATCAACACGTGCTCAGCATTAGCGCACACAGATATGGCCGCCAGTGAATACACCCTATTCATCCCGTCCTATTCCATCAATCTACCCCGCGGCCGCGCGAGGTGGGTTGGTTGAACGATGTAATGGAGAAGTTTCAACTCTCCCTCTTCCCCATTTTATGCAATATCCATGGTCCATAGCTTTCACTGTTACGAAAACATAACCTCTCCTTTCTCGAGAGCACAAATAGTATGGCCCAAACTGGAAATCAAGACAGTGGCTTTTGCCGTGACCCGAATGTACTGTTGTCCTGACCCTGTTGTCCTGAATGAACCTTGACGAGAAAAGCGGTAAGGCCCCTTTTGACAATGGTCCGAGATTTGAGAGATAATTATGGTGGCATTTTCCCAGGACCATTGACCCTGAGCTAATCAAATTGTTAAATACCGTTTTTCTTTTAAGATTCTTCTTTTTCTTGGGGGGGGGGGGGGGGGGGGGGCGATTGGGCACGTAAAAATTTGGAGTTTATCGGATTAATCCGAATTGATTAAAATGTTACCGGCGGGTGTTTTCGGACTTTTTCGGATTTATCCGAAGGCACGGAACCCTAATTATGGGGAATTGGTGAGGTAATGGTGTGTTACGCGACATACATTTTCCCGCTAAATTCAGCGGGGAAACTGGATTGGTGTCTAGGTCACAAGACGTGAATTTTCCATGCTATATTCAGTGGGTAACCGAATGGGTGCATAGGTCACGTGACGTCGATTTCCCTAAGCTGTATAGGTCACGTGACTTCAGGTGACGCCACGCGACGCCAATCTCCCGCTAAATTTAGCGTGGAAACTGAATTGGTGTCACGTGACGTCCAATTTTCCGCTAAATTTAGCGGGGAAACCGAATCGGCCTGTATGTCCCGTGACGTCAGATCACGTGGTATCGATTTCCCCGCTAAATTTAGCGGGAAATGCTGGACGAACGGTCGGACAAAATATTGACCCAAGTTGTAGAGGACAATTCCTCCTCCAGTGCGGAAGATTAAGACGGCTCGGTCTTGGGCTTTTAAATGAAGTTTTCCTCCTTCTCCTCCTACAGAGAAAAATGACTATTGTCACCGACAGGCTCAAAACGGCAAGAAAATCCTTTAGTTGCTCCGCTTCCACAGTGTGGTTTCTACCTTCGATAACGCTTCGGCGTTATCGTTATCGTAATCGCACGGCAAAGGGCAGCGAGCGCGGGCTGGAGACCAGCCGAAACCGCTCATTATGGACGAAGTACCAAGCGTATACACTATAATGCGAAACTTAAAACTCCTCAACTTTTTTTTGCACGGTTATAAAACCTTACAGGCCTGCAACAAAATTTCAACTACTTTAATTTGATAACGAGATGGACCTTTCTCGTTTAATGTATATTGCTCGGCGTTCTAGCAGTTCCCACGGTTCTATCACTTGGGTATTTTCCTCAAATCAAGTAAATTCAGAAGCGTTTGGTCGATGTCACATAGAAAGCATGAAATGGATATGCCTTCTTCGTTGCCAACTTTGGCGGCTAATATTTGTAGCGGATCTGAAATTTCCGTGCCTCTTCTGCACAATGGTCAGGCTCCGTAGACTAGAAGGTCCAAGTTTGAAGCGATTCGTAGTTGCATGGTATTTCGAAATTATACGCGAACTTACGACATTCACGAGATCTTTGGCGCCCTCCGTTGCGTAACATTTTAAGATCTGCCAAAAGAAGACGGAATCCGAAGGGTATCCGTCGCCAATAAAACCAACATTAATTGAACGGAGGAGGCGGCGGGAGCGCGTGTGTGAACTGCAGTATACGGTATTCCTGAGTTGTCCAACTCATTTGATGACATAAAAAAGGACACGTTTTGCCACTCAGAGATGCGCTTATAGCGTTTGCACTTTGAGTTCGTAAAGATTGCCTGGCAGCGGTGTTGTATGCGTATGTACATATTTCGGAGCCTCTTGGACGAGTTCCAGATCGTTTCATCGTGTCCTTTGATCGCCAGTGTGAGACCCGCAGTAGCCCAGCTGGTTTTGGTCTGCTATGACTGGTCCTGACCTGCTCAGCTAGCAGTGAAATCCATGGATGCGTGCCCGGCCGAATCAGGTGTTATGCTCAGTACTCAAATAAACCACCGCATTCGGTGTACGCCGTGGTCTGCCACGCGAGGACATAAGCCACAGACGGGAATTTCTTTTGAAAATTCCCGCAGATGAATGTATTTAGTCCAGCGGCGTAGACTTCCCATTTCCCCGGGGGGGGGGGGGGGGGGGGGCAGGCTGAGAAGTTCTCCGGGGGGGGGGGGGGGGTGTTGCGCGTTACCTTTTCGCCAGAACTGGAGATTGAAGCTAACGAAAGCACGCTGGGATTTCATTTCCCATGTATTTTGTCAATAAAGGCAACGTGGGCGTTATTTTGTTTACATGCCAATACTAGAAGCTCGTTACATGGCACGTAAACAGCGTCTCGGTAAGGATCATGGCCCGGGCCCGGAAGGGGGGGGGCTCTGCCCCCCCTTCCCCGGATCTTACCAGGGGGCACGAGCCCCGATGCCCCCCAAAGTCCACGCCTATGATTTAGTCATTTATTTTCGCTCGAGTCCCGTTGCTGGTGTCAGCAGTGGAATATTACAGTTTTCCATAGAATCAACATTACGCTCCTCGAGATTCCTCCGAGACTTGTGTGCGAGCACGAAAACTCGATGTTTGATGTTCGCATTTCGATTGCAGAACTAGAAAGATAAGGCTTAACAAAATTCAAACAACTACAAAAAAAAGATATCAATCCAGCAGGCCTGTTCAATAGCGGAGTACGCGTGCGCTATGGGTATACAACGACGTCAAACACGTGTACACGGTAGACATCATTTCTTGATCACGAGACAGAAGTTATGGAGGAAGAAGTACACGCCTGCAACCGAGCTATCCGACAAGATATTGCGGAACTTTGACTAGTACGGGATACATTATTCTATAACGTCACGTCATAAGGCACCGAAAGGAGGCTGGCCGACCGGCCGAGGTTTTAATGACGACACTGGGAATGTCCTTGCGCAAGCTCGCGGGTGACGCGACCACGTCGGTCGCTTTCTTCGACTAATCGCCACGGCTAAACGAGCAGCCGCATCTTCCGCGCCCTTTGGCCTACCTGGCGTTAACGGCCGCGCGCATCGTGCTATATGATAATTACCAGGCTGGCTTAATTAGGTCCAAGGTGACGTGAAAGGACGGTGAGGCGGAATGAAGATGTGTTGCGGGGATGATGACAGATCCGAATCACACCGCCATCTTGCTCCAGAAGAAACTCCTCCCGCCTCTTTCCGCTTTAGCAGTGCGAACGCTGGAAAGGAGGTCACCTCCTCTCCAGTATTCGTTCTGCTAAAGTTAATTATCCGACTTATCGCAAAGATAAGCCACCTATACGATGTCCCCCTGCAGCCGTATAACTCACCTGCACAAACTGCAGTCATATTTACAGATTTATTTTTCGAATTAAAATGGAACAGCCTGTATGCGTTTATTTACTTTAGGTAGCTGCGTTGAACGCGTTCGTGTGTGTACCTGACCTTCACACTCTCTTTCTTGCTGCCTCGTTCGCCTCACTCTAGTGCTGTCGCTTGAGACGTTATTGTCTTTCTTAGACGTCAGATTGTTCTTGTCACCCAGACGGGCTTTGTGTGGGAAGGTCAGTGATGGCGTATTTGGAGCACTTGAGCGACGGGTGGATGGAAGGAGAGAGCGAGGGGGTCGCCTGGTGAGGCTCGATAGGCAACCTGCAATGCTATTTGGGTTGGCGCTATCTAGCGACTGAAGCAAGAAACATTGGGTATGCCTGGGCGTGGCGGCTGCATTGTTCAAACGTGAGCTTTTACTCTTGTGGCGCCGCTTAGCCTAGTGTCTGAAGCAAGAAATACTGGGTAGGCCAGGAAGCATTGATCGCATAACATGCCAGTACGGCGGAAGCTCCAAAACAGTGTAGTAGGCGTTACCCAAAAACAAAATTAACAAAATACATTACTCGTTGCTTCCAAATAAAAGAAACGCGTTACCAACCTACGTTACTCCAAAACTAAGAGGAACACGTTACCGTTACCGATGAAAAGTAACGCACATCACTCGACGCCTAGAAAACGCAAAAAAGAAATTGATGTGTAATTTGTTTCTTTATGTCTTGGGAAGAAGACGTAATGTGTAACGTAACTACGTTATCCGCTACTCGATATAAGTAACGTAAATACGTTATCCGCTACAAGTATTTAAAAAAGTAACGAGTACGTTACTACGTTACAGTAAAAGTAAGGCGTTACCGATAATGCCGTTACCTGTAACGCTCTACTGCGAAGACTGGCTTACGGAGGACGTCGGAAAAAGGGAAGATTTCTTTACACGCTGTCAAGATTTTGATTGGCAAACTGCGATAAATGCGCGATATCTTTACAAATTAAAAAAATAAAAATAAGAGTATCCCAAACGTTTTATCGTTCACTTGGAAATGCCATTTTTCTTTCTTTCTTTTAATGTACAATGAATAGTTTTGTGTCACGTGATTGGCCATTAGGGAGTTTTTCGTAGATCGTTTTCCTTACTCCACTACGCTCTCCGCAATGAAGACGGTACGCGTGCGCGCCGCTGGCCTTGACTACAGAGTTCCGGATCTCGTCGAGGGCAACGTCGGAGAGCGTTGCAAGACGGAAAAACAATCTACGAAAACTCCTTTAGCGAGTTTAGTAGACCGTTTTCCCTCCGCTAAGCCCCTCCGCTACCCGGAACTCTACAGCCAAGGCCATCGGCGCGCAGCAGTGGCAATTCCGCGCTCCGCTCTGCAGAGCGGCTGCACAGAAACAGTCTACGTAAAACTCCTCCTATTAGTCTCGTAAAACACCCGGTCAAAGAAAGAAAAAAAGGAAAAAGAAAAAGGAAAGAAAGAAAATAAAATCTTTCATATTCGTGTCTTCACCATTAGTAACGCATCGTAAATTGTCGCAAAACACACCGGCTGTTCGCATCCTCGTTGACGGCGACCGTCGCCGGAAAGAAGACGCTCGCAGACTAGCCAGGAAGGATGAATGGAAGGACGGCCGACATTTAAAACGTGCGCTCTGCGTAGGTTGGAACGAGCGTAACCTCGACGTGGGATAGCCGGGCACGGAGCGTGACAACGCTTACAGACGCCCACACCCAGGAGCCCCAGGGGCACGCTCCCTGGACTCTGTACCGGTTGGTGGCTGTGTTCCCGTCACCCCTGGGGTGACAGTGCGCGAAGCTATTCGCTCGCCGTCCCAATCAATGGGCTCCTTCATCACCAGACACCGCTCTCTGCACGTTCAGGATATGGGTAAGAGCGTTATCAGGTGGAGAAAAAAAAGTACGACTGGTCCAACGAGCACGTAGCTTTCACCGCACTATCGGCTTAGGGGTGCAGCCACGCGAGGGAGGCTCAAGGTCAGCGCTCCGACTGGATTGCTAATCGCAGCGCACGGTCAGCAGAGAGACCCACGTTCGGGGAAGGGGCGCGAAGGATGACGAATCTCTTAGTTCTTCCTTCCCTCGGTCGCCGAGATTCAAAACATAGTCGCGCTACGCTAGTGATCTTGCGTAATTACAAGTTCCAAACAAACAGGTGAAGGTGAACGAGGCGGGACAACGCGATCTTTTTTAGCTAGCAACTGCACAGTGGTTTGTTAACGAACGTGTTCTCTGACTTTGGTTCCCTTTGAAACCGATCGGGTCGTTGTTATTCCTTGTGGGGCGTATCGTGAATGCGCCTTTGATTTTCAAACTTCGTACCGCCGCGCTCGAACAAAGAACTGCTGGCAGAAGCTACACTTGGTCTCCCTTTAGGTGTGAGCGCAGCCACCGTTACGGACCGAGAGGCCAATGGAGGCACACCGAAAGTATGCCGTTCGCCATCTCTCTGTGCGTCGTCATCCGCCGGCTCTTTCGCTAAATTACCCGAGCATCAAAGAGCATGCCGGGAATGTAGTTACACGCGCTGCACGTGCTGGCGTCTGCAGTAGTAACTGCTCTAAAGCCAAAATCCTAACACGAATTTCATCTTGCACGCGCTTTCGTCAACGCCTTATTTTGGGTATTTACTTCGAATCATTTATAGTGGGAAGGCGAGCGCGTGCGGCGCGTAGACTTACGTTTTCAGCATTCTCCTTGATGTCTGGGCATGTCTGTGTGATTGGGCAAGAGGTCTATACATCGTTTCAGCTTGGGTCCAGACGCAGCCGATGCTACAAGCACGAGCGTGTGGCCCTGAACAGTGCCTGTACTGCACGAGCGCGCGTGCTTGGCAGGGACGCTGGAAGCCCGGAGCTCGCGCTTGTAGCATCGGCTGCGTCTGGACCCAAGCTGAAACGAAGTATAATGAACTTTCCAAGGCAAGTCTCCTGGTCGGTTTCATTTTAAGTGTTCGTGCGTATGGCGCGTGATTTGCTCGCTTTGTGAACCGACCAACATGCGCGTGCTGGCTGAGGAGATCGCACGCTGGGCTGAGGACTTGTAAATATTGGAATAGTGTATAGAACGCAAAGAGCGCGCCTTAACTTCGGGTTCATAGTTTGTGTGTGCTTTTGCGCGTCTTCTTGGCTTTGACAGCGCCCGGATTCAACGTCAAAGAGCACCAACAAACAGGCATCGGTGTTCGAATTCGACTAATAGACCGATCCCACTAAGCGTTCGGCGCATGCGTGACACCGCCATAACTTTAGTTCACAGGAGTCAGACGGCCGTGCATGCGAGGGCTCGTGCCGTCTCGTGCTCCACACGCGCAGAGCTCCAGGGGTTGTCGCACGTGCAGAAAGACTAAAGTTCCCTCGATGCATTGCGGCAGCGGTGGCGTAGTCAAACAAGCTGGTGAGATCGGTCTATTCACTTGATTAATAGAAGAATTTGTTGTTTGGGCGCGACCTGGATATAGGGTAGTGCTGTTCGGATGAACACAACATAAGTAACTCGGGCAAACGCTCGTGGTTGATGTCTTGTCCTGTCTGTTTTACATGCAAACTTACCCTCGAGTGTTTTTTTGTTGGTTTTGTTTTACTCCGTGTCAAAAATGGGTCGTTTAGAGTTCCAACAAAGTTGTCAGGTTATGTCAAGGACTGCTACCCCGTTACCTTTAAGAACACAATTTATGCTACGAGCGTGGGAACTTCCGCGTGCGGATAGGTTTTGCTAGGGTCACTATGTTTACGCTTGAATTATCGGCACTATATATATGTATCGAATATATTTCGGGAGCTGCCATTTTAACGCGCAATGCAGAAAGGGTTCAATCGGCGATAGTTACGCTTCGACTTCCTGCTCTATAAGTGTTAAGCCGGGGTCACACTGCTTATGCATCATCACAAAAGATAGTCTGCATACTGATTCGAATGCGAGTCACTGCGAGTATCCGTGCTTGGAATGCCGCATGGGAATGAGTTCAAGGAGAAACTTGGGCAGGCGGCATTCGAACCACGGATATCGCGGTGACTCGATGTTTTCAGACTGTCTTTTGTAGGATGTGAGCAGTGTGACCTCGGCTTTAGGAAACTCAGGCGATATTCTTTTGCTCTGTCGCGCACTGTTTCTACACTCCTAAAGGACGGAAAAGCGTTTCCTTCGATTGCAGACAAAGCTTCGAAGAACCGGTGTTGCTTATAGTGACTTTTCTGGTCGCTTTCATAGCCTCCTATATAGCCTTTGCAAACAACTATTGTCGACGTACCATAGACCTGATTGCAAAGCGTGCATGTAGGACTTGAGGAGAGCGGACCTCGGCTCTTCAGCTCCTGTATATATTTTTTCCTCAACAAACAAGCGGACGAGAGGATACCCAGGAGGCAGTACGCACAGTAAACGTACGCAAACAGGAAAATCTAAACAAACATAATTTAGCTGCACACATGCCCGGCTCTTATGGCTTTATGATTTGCTGCGTCATTAATCACACAGTATATCTTTACTCTTACGAATGTATACCTTCAATTTCCCATATATATCGCGAAGAGTTGGTATAGTATATATTGTAGGCGCCATTATACGCATTACCGCGTCCTCACAACAATTTTACCGGCATCGAAGGATGTAGAAGCGATCACTTACCAACAGCAAGATGGTGTAGACAAAAAAAAAAAAAATTGAGGCAGAGAACGGTGAAATCAGGACTTTCCGGGTTACGTTCAATCGTAGCAGCCGATTGCACACATCATCTGTAGCTAGAGGAGTGCGAACTGCGACCGTGCACAGTCGCGACACGCGCACAGTGATCCGTCGCAGACGAAGAAGGCGCCGAAGGCCCTCAGTATAGATACTTCGCGCTAACTCAATTTCTTCCCGTGACGCGGAGAGCGCCCTTGCGGCCTCCAAGGGCGCCGGGCACGGATCGCTATCTAATTGCCCTCGCTCGCCATCAATAAGCAATATAATTTGGGCGACTGCATCGTGACTCTCAAATCAGCGACCTTAGAGTTGTGTCCCCTCGCGGGGTCTCCCGGAGCCCTCTGACGTTGCACCCGACCGGTTTGTTTTGACGGCACGGCTGGATAGGAAGAAAAAAAACGAGAACAAAAAAGAGCGAACTTCTATGTGCTCCGTTTACCCTTATTGGGACGGACCGCGGCGGACGCTATACGAGTCACGTGACCTCCGGAAGGGGGGCGGTGACGCACAGGGTGCTTAATCACGTGACACGTTCACAGCGCTGGATGGGCCGGGATACGCTTCGAGCGACCCGTCATAGATGGAGCGTCGTAGATAAGTTGGTATAGAAATATAGAAAGAAAGAAATAAGTTCCGCGACGGTATACTTAATTAAGTGGAAGCGGTTTTAGTCATTTCCTGTTCCCCGATTAGCTATCGCGTGCGGGGATAAGGCAAGAGCGAGCATCGACGGAACAGGAAACTATTCGCGGGGTTGGGCGACGAAACATCAATCCCAGTGGCGCTGGGCGGCACTGGGATCCGGAAGGATTTGCGTGAGAAATTAGGCGCGCGAGTTTGGATAAGCGATCTGCTCCCCTGCGGCACCGACTAAAATGTGCGTTTTGCTTTCTTTTTTTTTTTGTCTGCGGGGTGGTGGAATAAGGAGGCCAGTTGCGGTTTTGACGATGCATCGTCCAGCACACTTGGATGTAGTACAACTGTTGCCTCCAAATAGCGTTAAGCAATCGCGGTTACTTTCAGTTTCAGTTATAACGACACTTGTTCTATTACGAGTTAAAGGCAGGTAGTGTCGATTTAACTGCGGTTAGGCGACCCAACGATTATTACATTAATATACCCTAGAAACCAAATGCACATAATGCGTCAACTTCATTCTATATATCAGTCGTTCACCCTTTTTGTTTTAAATGTGACTTTACATTTCCAGAATCGGAGTTGTTAGGGACAAAGTGAAATGACGAACGAGTTCATATGCGAATTAAAAGTCGTTAAATGTATGGTTTGCCTAGATAAACGTGTTCATTCTTTTTTTTTTTTTTTTTTAGCGCCAGTAGCATTAAGAGATCAAAATGCTGGGATGTATTGCGTGGCGAGGGTTCGAGATATGGAGGCGAACGCTCGCATTTAGAAGACTGCGATGAGAAGGAATGGCGACACTGAACAGCCTTATACATCTCGCTTTTCGTTGTTTACTGCCGCCGCTAATTATTTTTTGCGGTCGCCCTAGGGCCTCTTCACCACCAGAATACTATGCCTGGAGACAACTTCGAGGGCAAAGCGGTCGAAGGTATACGCACACGAGTTCCTTCCTTGAGTAAATTTACAACAAAAAATTACGTTCCCCTCCGCCTCCCCCAAGTTAGCAAGCAACTTCCTGAAGAGGGAATTCAGAGTTTCAGCATATCAATGCGTCCGCGGCACCCATATCTCTCATGCAGTGCATTTATATCGGGATGCGTGTAGCGGCGTGAGACAGGATATTCGCGTACTATATGTCAAAGTACCGAACTAACAAAGGACCGAGTAGTTCAGCTTTCGCTGCGCGTATAGTCGTCGCCTTCTACAAAAAGGAAGCGATTCGTTGTAGTACGCCGGCGTGCAGTCTCAAAATTCACTACTTGGTCGTGCACCTTCAAGACCCCGGGCTAGCCAGCAGGCGCGAGTCACCACATCTCGACTCGAGACAGGTGTCTAGCGGCAAATTCAGTCTTTTCCTCTCACCTTCGCGTACCTTCGCGACCTCCGCTGAACGAGAACCTAGATTTACAGATCGTTCTCCCACCCCCTGGTGTACGTTCTCCGCAACAGAGACGCGCGGTAAATAGCGGCGTCTTCGTCCTGCAGCCTTGTCGACAGAGTTCCGTATCTCGTGGCGGGTTGCGCGTTGTGGGACGGAGTAAACCATCTACGAAAACTCCCCACTGACACAGTTTATCGCAGCGCCTCCGGGTGCATCGTCCCGCTTCTCAGCCACTTTCCAAAATCCTGACAGGTCGCGCCAGAAGGACAGCCGAACGTTGGACGACGTGTCCCGGACGACGAGACACACGTCTGCGCAGACCTGGCCGCAGGAGGAGTGATTTGGGCTCGCAGCTAGCGCTCGCCCGAGGGGCTCTCCGCAGAACAAGGTCGGCCGCGCGAGCCGTCCTTGATCGCCGGCCGCCTCACGCCAACTGGCCTTCGACCTTTACGCGCTCGCCGCGATGGCCCCCCTCAAAGAGAACATTCATGGGACCGCATGCCGTTCCGCCCGCCCGGCCGTCGTGTCCACGGCAGCAGCGACGTCGTTTCCCTTACGATGGACCGCAAACGATGCTTCGAGCCTTCGTAGCCAATCCAAAGCATGATGTTCGAGAGGGGCGAAGCGACGGGCTTGGTGATAACTCACGTGATACGTTCACAGTGCTGGATTGGCTAGGTTCGCTCGTAGCATCCGCTGCGCTTCATCCTGAGACAGGGTGCTTTCAGTCGATACATATTTGATCGGGGCGTGTCGCTACAGCATGACCCATGAGAGAGAAAGAGAGAGAGAATCGCTCCATCGAAATGCGTAGTAGCGAGCCTGTCGCTCGCAGCGATGGGTTTGGTACGGGACAACATGGCTTCCAGTTCGATCCGGGATGGACTTTTTTATACACCGGTCTGACGTTATCAAATTCCGCCCACCGGCGAGCGCGGGTTCGTCGGTTTGAAAAGTGAGCGTCGTACGCGACTCACGAGCGCTTTAAATGGCACGGCGGCCGCCAGGAGACCTTTATTGGAAAGGTCGATGTGCGGGTTCTCGTTAGGTTCAGTCCGCGAGTGTGAAGTGGCTTCGTGCACTGCCTTAAAAAGTTCAAATCATCGCTATTTTTTTTTGGGGGGGGGGATATGGTGGCGTTGCTTCGCCTCGCGGAAATTGTAATGAATGGAAAAGCTACAAAGAAAGTTTTTGCGACCTCTGGGGCTTTAGGCTCGTCGAACACAAGGTTGGAGCCGAAAGTTGGTGGAGCTGGTGGAGTACGTGCGCCCATTGGACTTCGGCCACATAAAGCGCGGATTCGTCATCGCCAGAGTCCAATTGCCGCGCTTCGTAAACTTCGGCCAAAACTTTCTTTGGCGAGTCTGGGGCACCAGGGCACTATCGTAATGTCAGTTGTTGTGTTGCTTCTGCGGCAGCCAAGTAATGCTTGAAAGGACAGAGCTGAGACTGAGACGTACCTTTCTGTGTCAGTTCCTTCTACGAAAGAGCTTCCAATTTCCTTCCACCACAGTCTCAGGTGTTATATGACATGATCAAGTAATGCTTTTTTCTTTTTTTGCGAAGGATTTAGTTTTTTATACAAACTATGAACAAAGACGTGCTTCACTACAAAACGTTTTATACAATTAAAAAAAAATTGATTCCATTAATAACATTACAATGAAATACGAGAAAGACATATCCTTGAAGTGGGAAAGACCGAACCGCACTATAGGAGTTTTTTTTTTTTTTGTGTGTTAGAAAACTATAGATCGGACTTTACTTCGACTCAAAAGTGCACAACTACCTCCATTTTCACTCGAAGTCGACCTTCTCGCTATGCCGGTCTCCCGTGGTTCAGGCGGTAAAAAATAATGCTAAATTAATTGCATCCTAATGTCGTTCGTTCCAGGCGTGTCACGCTCTTCAGGGGAATTACAAACCACCATTCTGTCTTCTTTCCTTTTTTTTTTTTAAGCAGTGTGGAGTTGAAAGCAAGGGTTAAAATGATTGATGTCATTAAACGCACGGGAGTCACGCTAGAACGACCTCCATGGTGTAGTGGACATCGAGATCGAAGGCAGCCACTGAGAACGTTTCTACATACAAATAAAAGAAAACAGCCTTTTCAAGGTAGGAAAGAGGAATGTGGAAAGGGAAAAAGGTGTGACCAAATACTTTACTAGGAGTCACACCAAATTCTTTACCCCCTAGTAAAGTATTTGGTGTGACTCTCCGATTATCAATAAGGACGCATAAACGTCTTCCGCGGCCACTCACGTTGAACACCATATACGTTTACCCCGCTTGAAAGTTTTGGACTTTCTGTTTTGTGGGGAGAAAAGAGAAGAACCGCCGTGATAATGCCAGGTGCGAATGTACGCCTCCTCTTCGGCATAAACACTTGGGAATGTTTGCAAGTTCGAGATCACCGTAACTTCCCCAACCGCCGCCATAGCTCAGTGGTTAGAGCACTGGTCTTGTAAACCAGGGGTCGTGAGTTCAATTCTCACTGGCGGCTTAGCAATGCGTACTGTTTTTTCTTTTATATTTAAATTTGTGCCTTTTTTTTTTTTAATGGAGCCTTAGGAGCTGGCGAGTTCAGGGGGTATTCCGATGTGACCTTCGTAAAAAAAACATTTGGAGGACTCGAAATATGGCCAACGCTCTGCATACGATAGATGCGTGGTTGTTAGCGTGAGCTGCGGGGTTGATGTAACTATTGTTTGAGAAAAGAATAGTGATATAGTTACAGTCAGGCACGTAGCCAGGATTTGGTTTCGGGATGGGCCCACCCATGAGAAAATGCTGTATGAGGGGGAGGGGGAGAAAAAATCCCGGCAAAATGGAAGATTTTCTTTTTGGGGGGGTGGGGGTGGGGGGGGGGGGCTGGGCCTTATGGGTCTCTTCCCTGGCTACGTCCCTGGTTACAGTCGTTCAACTTTAGCAGAGCGAACGACGGACAGGACGTCGCCTCCTCTCCAGCGGTTGTTCTGCATGCTATAGTGGAAAGAGGTGAGAAGGACTTACACCTCACATCAGGCACGTAACCAGGCCGGGGGGGGGGGGGGCGGGGGCCTGGCCCTCCTCCCCCTCCCTCCCCCCCCCGAAATCTTCCATTTTGCTCGTACCTCCTCTCCCCCTCCCCCTCATACAGCATTTTGTCATGGGCGGCGACGAGCTGTACTTGTGCAATTGACCAAATGTTGAGAGCGATGGAGCGACAGTTGGCACTTGCGCGTTTTATCGAACGTTTACTTCGAACCATGTTTTAGCCGTGTGTTAGCAACGCTTCGCCCCCCCCCCCCCTCCCTCTACCCTACAAATCATTTGATTGGCGCTTTCCCCTAGTAACTTCCAAATATTTTATTAAACCCTTTCCCGTTTTATACACCCCCCCCCCCCCCCCGGAACAAAATCCTGGCTACGTGCCTGCCTCACGTCCATAAATACAATAGTGGTGTAGAGTCTAAACTCAGGCGGAAAGGCGGCGCATGCGTGATGCAAATTTTCCTTCGATTACTTTACATGCAGCACTCGATCATGTAGCACCAGTGCAACCGTCTCGCCACGCTTTAAAGTGCGTCGATCCAGCGGGTCGTGTACAGGTATACGCTTCACGGATTAATACGGTGGTCGCGGCGCCCGCGATGAGGCAACGTCCGTCTTGAGTCCCTCGACGGCTGCTGCGACGAGCAGCCACCGTCAGGGCTATTCAGCTGTCAGGCAGGCGTCGAGGGGCAGAGAGCCTCGATTTAGAAGAGGGGGCAACTCGAGCCGTGGAGAGCGTGCGTTTGCGATTTAAAGGCGGGCGCCGCCTGCGCAGATTGTGCGCATATGCGCATGCGTGAGTTGTCCAGTGGCGAGAAGGGTAGCGGATGGAGAGGCTGACGCTTGCACACGATTGAGGCGTTTGGTCACCTCCAGACACGCCCATAAACCACGTGACTCCCATCGAGCTGTTGGAAACACTCCGAAATCTAGGCACGCTATCGAGGGGGACGCTCAGCAACAGCCACCTGTCGGGCGGACACGCAGCTCTTTCGTAACAACGAATGGAACTAAGGACTGGCAATATGGCCGCAGAAAATCGCAATGTCATCTAACAAAAAAAGAAAAAAAAAGAAAACGGAAAGATAAAGGCAATTGGAAAATCGAGACGTTGAAAACGGTAGCCCAGAATCTCTGCTTGCAAAGTGCTTGCGCCAGCCATTCCATCTGGAACAAATGCGATTTCCTTGAGAGCTTTCCGCAGCTTAGGCAGCTCGTCATCGCGCTCAAATGACTTTTCTTCGTGGCGTGCTCACGTGTGTGCGTATATGTAAACTTGATATTTTCTGGGTACTTACAACTCAAAATGGGCGCTCTCTTTCGGAACGCCAAGCGGACAAGACTTTCTTTTGTTTTCTTTTTTTTTTGTGAGCGGGAAAGAAAGGGGTGGGAGTAACGAGTTTCAAAGGTAACGATACTTCTCGCTGAAACTGCAACGTGCACTGTGCGGTTCGTCACCTGTTTACAATGATCGACGACGTGCGTCACTTTAAAACGGGACGAGAAACACCTGATGGGTCGTATACGATTGATGTCAGTGATTAGAATGCCGTGAGGACTTTTGAATGGCCTGTTCTTTTTTTGCTCTTTTTTGCAAGGTGAACGAAGTGGCTAAACAAATAATGTCAAGACAAAGCGTCATAAATGTACTGCATTAATTTTTAAAAAAGTTTTTTTTTTGTTTTTGCCACAACACAGTTACCCATGTGCTAAGAGGAGGGCGAACGGAGGGCTTCGGGCGCATTTAAAGGGCCGGCCACCTGCAAGCAGAGAGAAGGAACCCGACCCTCACTTTCCCTCTCGCCACTGTGAAAGGAGGAAATCGCCTCTCGTTTCCTCCTTGCCATTTTTTGATTTTTTTGTTTTTGTTTTTTTGCCGGCTGCCTGATTTTTGTTGGGGCAAGTTTGGGGTGGGGGAATTAAAAGCTTGAAGGATTTGAAAAGATTATCCCAGAAGCCAGCCGGCACACCTGCGACAAGGAGCTGAACCAACCGAGGAGCTGTTTTGAGCGAGCTTGGCACTTGCTCTTCCCAACGAGTTGGATTGGCTTTTTTTAGCATTGGTTTGGAGGACGATTCTTGCTGTTGTGAGAGCACAAATAACTTGTTCTGTTCAAAGAAGTAGTCATTGAAGTATCAATTTTAATATATATATCTGATTTGGCATCTTTCGTTGTTTACGCGAATTCATGGCGACAACGGGAAGTTCGAGCGGCGTTTTTCGGTATCTCAGTGATGGCGCTCCATAGACCAGTGGTTCTGATTCATTATGATTTGTGGACCGGCAGAGGTGACGGAGGATCCCATCCGTAGTGGGTCTAGCACTTTTCGGTGTAGAGCGTTTTGCTGTAGGGCATTTCGGTGCGGACTCTTCGGTGCACAGACATTTCAGTGTACGGACTTTTTGCTGCAAACACTTTTCGGTGTGGGACTTTTCGGTGCGCGGATATTTCGGTGCACGGACATTTTGATGTCTGGACATTCGACGCTATGGTTCGCTCGCCGGTATCTCTTTTCCAACGTACGCACTACACGCTTCACATCGTGTTTGCGAGCGCAAAATCGATAGAGATGGTCTCCTCTATAAGGTTTTGGCTTTATTATTGGTACTGCGTGTAGGAAATGACCCAAACTGCAAGAAGCTTGAGAAGTTGTTTGTGTACTCAGAACAATTTTGAATATCTTCAAATGCGCCTAGCGTAATCGTATAGCTCCGATTGTTATTAATTTGTGAATAATAAATTGTTGATAACCTTACACAACGAAAAACAATGTAATTATCACTTGTAACACATTAGGGAATAACGTAGGCGTGCGCGGGTACAAAATAAGTAATCAAATCAAATATCGATTTGAATCAACTAAACAGGCCGAATTCCGTGAATGCTAAATCTATTTTATTTGAAATCAAATGTTTTCACATTCTCGTACGAAAAAAAAAAGTGGCTTTGTATGATCTGTGGTCAACCTCCTTCCCTGCAGCCGTAATGATGTCGTCGGCCGTAAAAAAACTGCTTTACAATTGTGTTTATATACAGCGTGATTTTTTTAACGATTAGACATTTTTCTAAAAAAGAAAACGTCAGAGTTACGCAATTGCGGTTTGTGCCCTATTTGTGGTCATCAAAAACACCAAATCATTCATTTTTTAGAGAGATGTAACGCACGTGAAGTAGTTCACGGCGTCCTAAAAAGCCTAATTTGGACGTGAATCGTGTTGCCGCAATCTTTTCGGCCGCCGCGCTCCTCGCCCCTTCTACAGTGGCGTTGTCACAGCGATGCGCATGATTTATCGCTTTGGCTTCATGGCGTTGGGCTGCGCCACGCGGAGATGGCGGCGACATCAAATCAGAACTATATTTTCGCGCCCAAATGAGGAGGACGCCTTATCAGGACGCCGTATAATAGTGCACACGCATTGGTTTGGTGGCTTTCGATTATGGCCAACAACTTTCTAAATACACTATACCGTTTTTTTTTCTAATTAAAAGGTTAATTAGCAAATTTTAGGCAATCAGTCGGTTTTAGTTGCGTTCTTTCTTGAACGTAATCCTCGCCTGGCCGCATAGCTCACCTACACAAACCGCAATTGCGTTAATTTTCACTGAACAATTTAGTGGCTTTCGATTATGCCCAACAACGTTCTAAATAAACTATGTCGTTTTCTTTTATAATTAACAAGCTCATTACCAAATTTTAGGTAATCAGTCGGTTTTTAGTTGCGTTCTTTCTTGAACCTAATCATCGCCTGGCCGTATAGCTCACATCCACAAAACGCAATTGCGTTAATTTGCACGTTTTTTCTAATAACTAATAGGTGAAAACAAAAAACGCTGTATATAAAACAGAGGGCAGTTCTTTTCTGATATAAATAAAGCGTGAAACACGCGTCTTGCATGCATCTCTTTTTTTTTTTTTCGCCTATAAAAACAAATTCCGGGGCATTCGAAATTGAGTTTATGATGGGGCGGGCGCTTTATCACGGGGTATTTTGTCATGTTTTATAAGCTTTATTACTGGTCAGAAGAAAGCCACGCGAGCCGTATCACGTTGAAAACAGCTAATTCGGGTGTTTCTCAAGGAGCTCTAGAACTTTCCAATTGAGATTTCGGTTCTTAATACATTTAAAAAGTTGGGTAATTAGTCCTAAACATTTAATTTATTTGGCATAATTAAAAATACTGCAACTCTCGCAAGACGCTTGCTAACAACATAAAGTTGGTTTCATTGGCGTAAAGTGGCTGCGCTCTAATTTCGCGTTACAGAGATTTGTAAACGTCTTTCATTTTTATGCTTGGTCTTTAAAGATTCGTGAAAAGCATTCGCGAACTTATCTGTCAAGCCGCGTCCGCGGACAGCGCGGCCTCCTCGGCAAGTTGTTTCCTCATCGAAGACGACGATGAAAATGAGGGTACGATCAAAATCTAAATGCCTGAATAAAGCGCAACTTTAAAATAATTCGAAGAGTGTTAAATGACTTTATTTCCACCATATTCAAATTCCAACACTCGTCGCAGGCAGCATGAAAGGCAGCACTGCACTCTTGGCGCAAACGAGTGCCCAGTCAACGGTCCTACACTCAAACACGCACCACCGACCTGTTTTAAAAATAAATAATTTCCAGTACTTTTGGTAGAAAAGGCGAATTTTCTACTGAGCGTGCTATTTAATTTTTGTGGACCCAAAAGTCCTGTAGCCGAGATCGGTACTTCACAGCTTCAGGAAGACGAAGAACGACGGATGCACTATTTCCCGCGGAAGTACTGTTATGATGTTGAATTCCACATAAAATTGTATTTGCACAAATTGTGGCACGATGCCGAACTTGCTTGATTACTTTTCTTTTAGAGTCAACATAACCAGGCATAATCTACAGCTATTGCAGATTTTATTTTAATTGGCGTACAGCGCGAAATACAAGTAGGGACATAAAGAACACAATAGAGCTCTGCATTTCTAATGCATTTCTTTCTTTCTGTACTTGTGGGCAGTTAGCCCGCATGACTATATTCAAAAATTGACAAATCGTTTAAGCCTCCCTTCTTTTATAGTTTGTTTCATAGATTAATTAGTAATTGTGGCGAATCCCGGCTTTGTTCGGGTACAGATCTCGCACGTGCTCAAGGACACATTTCGGCATGATTTCCCGCTTGGTGATGACGTTCAGCTGGCCGCTGTTCCGCTTCTTTTCTAAGTAGGCCGGGCAACGCCAGATGCCTAAATTAGCCAAGCAGCCCCAAAACTTGCGGTAGTACACCTTCTGAACTCCTGGGTTTTTTGGAGATGGTCGCCGGCCTTCGCCCACCCTGACAGAGCCCCGAAAAATTATGCAAGGGCTGCAGAGGCTATCTGGGCATTCCATTTCTTAATTTGCGAACAAGTGGGAACAGAAGAGAATGAAAACTTCGTAATACCTGCTGTCTTTTAATAAATGGCATAATATGCTACTATTGCTAGTTGCACTATTTTACGCGAAGAAAATCGTGAGTTTGCGGTTCAATCTCCGTGTTTCCCGCTCTCTTTGCTGATAACCAAGATATTTGTCGGCTGTCGAGTTTTCAGTTACATTTGTTGACAGAAACTAAATGCACGTTTGGCCACGAAGAAATTTTTTCAAAGGCTGAAGATACATGAAATATACCATAAACCGTCTCACTTTTTATGGAAGTTTGTTTTTTACTTTTCTTAGTTGCTTCAACGAGGCGGCCGTTACTCTAGAAAACACCTGTAGTACGAACATATATATTATGCGCCAGAAATGGTCAGACTGTGTTCATTTCGATACATGACTATATTGTCAAAATGCAACTAATTTTACATGCTTCGCCCTCTTACTGCAATATTTTTAACTTGTATTTACTCATGATTATTATTTTGAACAAAAAAACGAAATAGTGATACAATCACTCTTCAGTGTGCCGTTGTTAGAACGACCAATTTTCAACTCTCTGGTAGAGCTCGAAGTTCAGATAAAAATATCCACCTTTTTTTCCTTCTGCTATGATGTTCAAGTTCCGTTCACTCGAGATAAATATGCGGTGTTGTAGCGTATGTAGCCGCATGCGGAAGTATCTGAGTGTGTTTTAAAGCTGCAAAAAAAGAGTAAAAAATAGAAAAGGAGAAAAGCGAGCCAGCCCGAACCCTTCCGAGCTCATATCCAGCCTGCCTAACTAATCCCTGATGTTTGGGATTGAAGCAGAGAACCTTGAAGGGTTACAGAGATTTTGTCGGGGGGCCGGTAAGCCCATTAGCACTCGTGCGAGAAGGCCGTAAAAAGCGAGGAGGAAAATGGAGGAGGAAAGGGGAGGAGGAAAAAAAGAAAAGAGGGGAATCTTCTGCCACGCTGAAGAAAATTTTGAGTTCCCCCTTTAAGACAGCTTGCTCAGGCTGACCATTTACTCGCTGCAACTCCAG
>JAZHYW010037144.1:0-22362 GCA_037355805.1 Ixodes ricinus
TCTTCGAGTGTGCAGACTTGAGGGTCCATGTCTTATGAGTGCTGTGTGCCAGGGGGGGGGGGGGGGGGGGGGCGTTCGTTTGGGAGATTTGTGGCCGGGGAACGGAAGTTTCCATATACCCCCCTAAAAAACGAACGAGCAACGATGCGACGAATGGATTAAGGCAAACAATCCCCAAAAGGCGTCCAAGTTGCGAGCTCTTCGAAGGTAGCGTCAAGCGGCTTCGCAGCTTTTTCTGAATCCCCGCATTCGCATGTTGACGCTTTGTTTCGGAGGGGCATTCACACGAGGGAGAAATCCCGGGGATTTCTCCCCGGCACGCGCGCATCACGAGATGAAAACGCGAGGCTTTTGCACATCGCAAAGGCTGACGTTTTCGTCGTGGGATGCGCGTGCCGGGGGCTCCCCGGAAGTTCGTCCTTCGTGCGAGTGCAACATAATGCTCGACCACTTTGCCATTTCCTGGGAAGCATAAGAAGTATTTCTAGGACGAGCTACTACTTTTCAAATGTTTTAAAACATTTGGTTGATGCGACATATCTTCATTATATTTTAGAAGCAACGCATGCTAAAGCACTATAGGTTTTCTTAAATATCGGTATTGACTTAGTGTAGTTAGTTGCAATATATATTCATAATATTTATGTTCGAGTTTTAGAGAAAGAAAACACCTATCACATCGCTCTGAACTCCTATATCGTACAAATGTGCATAAACTGAATAGCCGAGCACTTGTGGGCATCTGTAGACAGCATTGGTTGACGTTCTAGGTATTGCTGACACCAATTTGTGGGTGCTGTTTTAGAGGGCATCTCAGAACACTCACATCAATAGGCTGCTAAGACTGGCACTTTTGATGGTGCGAATGCGTTACCAAAGAACTGTAGAACCTCGCCGTCATCAAGCGCTCAGCGTTCCACACTATGGCCACCAGTGAATACTGCTTTTTTCTTTCTGTATTCAATTTTGTGGCTCATTTCGTTGCGAATGAACCAAACACGTTTAATGTCTGTCGAAGAAGACCTCTTCAGTTCAGCATGCTTTCTTGTTATGGAATATCATAATATGTTTTATGCAGAGGCCATCAATTATTCTTTCTTACCCTCACAATAAACTTTACTGAACCTTGTTGAAAAATTGGCACAATTGCGCTTGTTTTTTGAAGATTTTTTGTATACGTTCGTAGCACTTCCAGGAGTCTTTCATGATCCAGAAAACCCATTATCGAGATGACAGGACCGTAGATAGCACAGAAGATGTTTCGAATCAATATAGTTGAGATTGCACACCAGTAATTTCTTCGGTTTTATAGAGGCGAATTGTACATCCCGGCAAGTGTTTTTCCCACTAAAAGTTATAATTGCGAACCTCACTAATTAGGTCCTAAGTCATTCACGTGTAAATACAAATTCCGCAAGCACGTTCATTCGAAGCTACAATCCGCCTAGCCAGTCGCCGGTTCCGCGAAGCCCAGCCGGTCGCCGGCTGCGAAGCCCAGCCGGCTGTGTCGTTTTTCCGCGCGCTGGACTAGTTACCGTGACGTCTCGGAGCGGCCGTGCGGGCCTTGAGTTTCTGATTTGGTTAAGCCGCGGATAACACCCTCACGGGAAAACACCGATCTCCGTGACGCAGTACCTATCGCGATGCTTGATTGGCCTTATCGGCTCGTGTATCGTCTACTGCGCTCTGACTGAAGGTGGTAGGACCATTCCCACGACTCCTGTGCGCTGGCATCTTTGTTTACTGGGCTGTAAGACGCGTTTTTGAGCATGCGCAGCGTGATTGCATATGTGAAACCAGGAGCCCGCAGAACAAAGCAGCGAGGTTTTGATGATCTCCTCCCTTAACAAAACCGCAATCAACAAAACAAGTTCTGTTTTTTTTTTTTTGCCTTTAACGCAGTTTGTTTTTGAAAGGTCGAATCACATCTCCGAAGAGGGATTTCAAGTGTAGGCTATGCTTCAAAATATTCTTTTCTTTCACACCGAGTCGAAATATGAAAACAGCTACTCAATAATACTGTTTGAATGCTTTCGAGTGACTTCTTTTTTATTGATTGCTAAAGGAAAGCTGAAACACTTAAAAAAGTTCTGGTTATGAGTGGACTTTTGTACCTTTTTTGTCTCGTGAATTCGGGTATCGCACTTATCTTGGGCGGAAATAAACGTAAACCGCATTTATCTTGAAAAATACGTGCAGCGATTGCCGCCGGGCATGCTGCAATCCTCTCTGCCGCCGGTTATCTGCCTAGAGCGTCGTGAGATCATTGACGCCATCCCCGAGCCAGCTTAGTGGCGAGCAAGGGTCATCAGACCCCTCTGATGCCGTCACTTTTGCTAGTTTTTCTTTTCGCTCCCGCGCTTTCCCGCTGTCGGCTTGCTGCAACTGGCGGGTCTACGTCGATATTTTAATTGGCTATTACAACCCTCCTACAAATAAAATGAAAATAGAACTTAACATACATAACTTTCAAGGTGCCTACATTACGCGCGCCTTAAAGCGCTGTTACACACACCTGCAACCGAGTAAGACAGAGGAAAGATGGTAGCCTTTGCGACGTCTTAGGACCGGATGCGTTGCTGCGGAGCTGGTCCTAAGACGTCGTAAGAGGCTTGAAAACCGGTATTGTCTCTCCCCGTCCTACTCGGCCGCAAATCTGTGAACGGCGCTTTAACCGATGTTCCGCCTCATCATTCGCTGAGCTGATTTCGCAAATCGCAGAGATTGGGTCTTCGAATGTTTTGCGGGAAAGTAGACCCGCAGACATTTCTTAGAGTGTAGGATAAACAGAGTGCATCAATAGACGTATAAAATATAAACCTGCTTTCGATTTGCAGAAATACGCTATTTAGTTTTTTTTTTTTTTGCTATTATTTTGGAAACAAATACTTGGCTTTTTGATTCAATCATACTCTTTGGGGAAATTCGAAAATTTACCCAAAGTGGAAATTTGTGTACAGTCTATGCAATTACTTTTATCCTTCAAATAGTTTGATTATGTACTGGGATACATCTATTATTTTGGACACAAATACTTGGCTTTTTGATTCAATCATATTCTTTGGGGAAATTCGAAAATCTACCCAAAGTGGAAATTTGTGTGTACAGTATATGCAAGTAATTTTATCCTCTTCAAATAGTTTGATTCTGTACTGGGATGCATCTATTATTTTTCTTGTTTCATATAATGCAACAAGAACAAAAAACACCGCCACATTTTACGTGTTAGCAGTTCTATGTACATTCCTATTTTGTTTTGTTGACCACACAGGATCAGTAGTTGAGACGAAAAACCCCAAAAAACTTTTTAAAGGCTTGTATATAAGTTTTAACGAGCGCATCGAGACGTATACAATTTTAGAAAATGTCTTTGGTGTAGAGCGTCGAGTTTAGATGTACGCAACCAAGCCATCCCAATATCGTCTACAGAAACCAATTCAAAATATAGTTCCTGAGAGCTTAAGATCCTCAGCAACGTTACTAGAATAACCGAGTTGGGAAACTGTCATAGAGCCTGCTCTGAAAAAGTGGCACCGATCCGTACTCGAGAACCGAGCTAATGGCGATCGCAACGCCGCCATTTCTCCCGCAGCGGCCACTCGGGGAACTGCACGGCTGCTTGTATTGGTTCGGGAGTATCGCATTCGATAGCGTCCGCTGTGACTGTTCTATTTTGGCTTTAATCGGCCATTTTGGCGCCGAAACATATACGGTGGAAGGGGTTTCAGGGATGCCGACCCCGTCTCCCAAGCGGACGCGCCGCGAATTACTACCGAAGTTAGGACGCGCCCAGGTCGGGACGCGCTACCTGAAATCACCGGTGAGACATGGTTGTATAAAAACAATATTAATTGTGCCGCAAAACCTTGTAAACTAAAGATTTTAGAAAACATCACGCGCCTGTTATTTTGTACTAATCTCCAATAAAAGTTCCTACAAAAAAGTTTTTTTTCGTTTGTTTTTACGCAAAAACATGCTTTCTAAAAGCTCATGGTGACCACAGTAAAGAAAAAAAGATTGAGCCGCCATCTTGGCACCTCGAGCCTGGGAGTTTCGGTACTCTGGGAACATTCAGTGACTCTAGCAGTAGCCATATAAGGCAACTTTCATGTTTCAACTCGTCGCTAAAGGGTGGCGCTGTTATCGTATTTAGCTCGGTCTCGGTGGACGCCAGCGGCCCAGGTTTCAACGGTGAGTTTCCCAACTGAGTGTTCTAGTAACGTTGATACTGAAGGTGCGGCGAGTCGCGGCCATCTTTATATCGCTACGTGTCCAATCAGATCGCCGCATTAGCCAATTAGAACGCCCGTCAGCCAATTAGGAAGCAGGAAGTGTGAACATAATGAGCCAGGTACTATGGTTCTTCAGCTGTCGGTGACTGCACAAGAAAAACGGTCACATTCAGTAGCCGTGGCAACACTAGAAAACAGACAACTCAAGGTCACATGATTGGATTTTACCTTCTTTACCTCAAGCTAACGAACACTAAAAGTTCAGACATTTTCTCGTTTCTTTTTTTTTTTTTTCTTCCTGACGGTGTCAATGACGCCTTTAAGGCTGCCCGCGTTTCAGGCGGAACGATTTCGTTCAGGGCTCTGATTTGGTTATCAAGTTATCACTCAGCTGTTTGCAAACGAGTAGGTGTTTGTTTCCAAAGGGGGAAACAAAATACACACACTCATGGCAGACTGGTGGCAATGAACGACAGCGCTCGTTGGACACGCCTACGTGTTCCATCGGACCTCCGGCGTTTGAGTTTTGTGCAAGAGTTCAAGGGTATGTGTGTTCAGAAGTCGACCTACGGGGAGGGTGTTTGTGTGCGGGACGATATGTGTGTGTGTGTTCGCTCGAGAGGGTTCAACGAACGCGGCAACTCTCTGCAAGGTCGTGATTACGCGGCGCATACATTGATGGGACCGTGTTGTGGAATGAAAGAGACCAGGCACCAGCAGGGTGGCATACGTTCCGCGCTTTCGGCCCCATAGCCCATAGACCATACATCTTTAAAAGTTGAAAGATTTTACGAGGTGCAGACAATCTACGAGAGTGAACTATGCAAGGTTTTTTTGTTTTCCTGCGCCATTATTAGGACGAGACGCGGTGGAGTTTATGAACGGCAAAGTGTTCACGATGATTTGTTTATGGCACAAGCTTTTTGCGCGCTCGCGATGATAGAGCAGGCATATCTCGAGGTGTGCTGTGTAAGAGAAGTTTTACGTTGGGCTAGGCACCGGGTGTGGACTGTGTTCCGTAACATACGATATGTAGCAGGCAGCAGTACAAAATAATTTTGAGCCAAATTGAATTGCTCACTCCGGCGCATTAAGACGTCTGGAGCGTCTGCTGTTCCTCAGGGAAGATATGAAAGCCAATCGCTGCAACCTACAGAGGGAGCTCGCCGAATGACGACGCTTTTGAATGCGTTTAGACATTAAAAATCCAGTCTGCGCTGGGACACCGAGCATGACGTTTTGCTCAGTGTAAGTTTGCAGACTATGTCGAGCGCAAGTCCGTCTACTTCCTTTGCAGGGGTTGCCGTGGCGTCAAAACACCGAGCTGTGATTGGCTCTGACTAAAGAATACTTGATATGCCTCAAGGCAGCTTTTTTTGAGTTCTAACCTCTATCTTTCATTCAGAGCAGTCAGAACTTGACACTTGGCACCTGACGTCTCTGCAAATAAAGCTGATGAACGTGCGCTCCGGATTGTTGTCTAAGTTCTATACTTACTTCCTGTCTCGTCATCGGCCAAGCTCTCTCCGTAGAATGCAGCGATTGGCTCTCTCAAGTGTGTTTTCGGAAAGAAGGCGCTCTAGAGTTCTTAGGGTGTGCGGCCAAAAATAACATGAAATGCCATCAGAAGCTTAACTAGAGGTGTCAGGAACTTTCAATAGTCTAACATCTGGTTCCACTGAATTGGCTAACAATTCAAATTTTGACCAAGTTTTGTACATCAAGTGTTCCGGTGTGGTGCGATGCTAAAAAGAAGGACGTGATTGCATTTATGTTGTCTAGAGCCACTGTACAGTTAAGCTACGCTTTAGAGTACAGCCGCTTTAGCTATTTTTGTGCTTAGAGACCATAGTTTCCAGTTGCCTGAAATCGCAGAAAACGCAGTTATGAAACGCAGAAATGTTAAAACAGTCCGCCACAAAAGTTGGCAGCAGAAACTACTATTGTTGGTTTTCTATGAATTGCGCTAGCATTCATAATGGAGGGTCACGACGCAACTAACTGTGAATACCACGACGCAAATTTTGAGTATACGCTTTATTTTATAAATTGTTTACAACGCAATCATTGACGTCAGCGCGACTGCGGCGCGCCACTTCGAAATTCAGTAATTGCTTTGTCTCTCTGTAATCGTTTAATTTTCGGTATCTGTGTAATCGTTTAATGTTCTAGCTGTTTCACCACCACCATTGCAGCTTAGTGTCTGTGTCTTGTCTTGTCTCTCTATAATCGTTTAATGTTCGAGTTGTTTTACAACCACCATTGCAGCTTAGTGTCTGTGTCTTGTCTTGTCTCTCTATAATCGTTTAATGTTCGAGCTGTTTCTACCCACCACCATTGCAGCTTAGTGTCTGTGTCTTGTCTTGTCTCTCTATAATCGTTTAATATTCTAGCTGTTTCACAACCACCATTGCAGCTTAGTGTCTGTGTCTTGTCTTGTCTCTCTATAATCGTTTAATGTTCGAGCTGTTTCACCACCGCCATTGACCATGTATACCAACTATAGCTCCACTCAAGCCGATAATTGCTTCGTAGCTTGGGCTCAAATGTGAATGTGAACGAACTGCCGGAGCTCCGCGTATGTGGGTCCTGGGTGTATTCAAGCTCGCGCCGCAGCCATGAGTGATTGCTTCGTAGTTTGGGCGCAAATCTGAACGTGTGCTTGCTGCCGTTCCGTGTATGCGAGGCACGGGTTTATCCGCTTGCTAGGACGACGTGAAAGAGAACCTCTAGGGACGACTTCAACGATGACGTCCAAGAGGACGATGTTTTAGAACGACCTCTACACTGTGAGCAAGTCCCGTTATTTTCGTGAGTATTTCGGGTGAAAAACACGGTATTTACACAAATTAGCATAAATTGACACTATTGTGTAATGGATAATTGGTTAAAAAGTCATGCGAGGTTGTACAAAATGTGTTTGGTTCGGTCTTACACGAAAGCACGCATCACACCCGGCGACGACCGCAGCATCGCTCGGCTAGGGAGGCTCTAGTGAGGGTGGGCGCAACTGCTAGATCGGGGATCACGGGATATGGACGCTATTTAATTATTAGATTTTTTGGTGGGAGTCTACTGTACAAAGGGTCGTTTTATTTCCTAACTCTGGTCATAAGAGCCCATTAATGTGCTTGGATAATTTACGCATGGTAAAAATGATTACTTTTCTATAGCCACCAGCTTTGTTCCGATAAGTTCAGTATTTGTTTAGCGCGAAAAACGGTGAATTCCGCCATCTTGGACGCTGCTGCTTGTCTAGCAACCCTGCTTTCTCCCTCGATGTTTGCGATTCCCGGAGCGAGAAGGAAGCGAGAAAGGCTACGCCAAGGCGTTCGTTGCTTGCAATGGTAGGCGGGAGGGGGAAATGCGCCAGGGGCCAAAGAGTTGCAACAGAGCGGGCGTCTGCTCTGTGCAGGCAACATTGGCGCATATCCTTTTCAAATCCTCTCCGTCAGCTGAGACACCAGACGGCCACTGAGGCAGACAAACGTCCGGCTGTATAAACATACACACAGCAATTTGCTTTACCGTCAGGCGCCGCCATTAAATTGTAAACGTTCTCCAGGTTTTGAGTCGCGCCTCAGAGCACTATATAGCTCCTACCAGGAGCAGAGTAGCGTACCTTTGATCCGCGTGTTTTGCCGACAACATGGCCGACAGAGCAGCTCGGCGCGAGTCACGTGGTACTCAGGGTTCCAGGAGGCGGCCCGCCCTATGGGAGAATACATGTAGATCGACGTAACACGGCTAATAAAATATAAACGGCGAGTCTACACTTTTCAAAACTAGTCTGTCGTGAAGTTGGTAAAGCACTAAACACTTTATCAAAGTTTTAATAATATCGGATGCGTGTGCAAATTTTGAAAAGGCAATTTCAAGGCAATGGCGTTTGAAGCAGACGATTTTTGCACGCAGCGGGAGAGGGGCTCTTTGGGTTGGCCGGAGTGGGTCACGTGGACGCTGTGAAATCGCCGCATCGTCTGCTGCATGATGCCGCTCATGCAATCTTTTACAAAAATTACGTCCTCACTTGGCACACTACTCGGCGCAAATTATTATGAAATGTTCCTTTATTATGTCAAAAACTATTGTCGTTCCGTACATCTCCACAACATTGAAGAAACAACGATTTTCTCACGTTCCCCTATGCATTTCTGACCGGAGTTGGAACCTCCGGGCGTTCGCTCGCTATCTCTGTTTCACCTTATGATGTACAGACGCAGGAAAGGCTACAAGCGCGAGCTCCTGGCTCTGGGGCTTATCTCGGCGGCACAAGCGCTCGTGACTTAAGCAGCGGCTGCCAACGCCACGGAGCTCGCGCTTTAGCCTTCGCTGCGTTCTGGACCTAAGGCTGAAACGAAGTATAGTCGCCGAGAGACGGCGTTCTAGATTGCGCTACTCCACTGCGCTACCTTGCTCCGAAGGAGCTATATAGTGCTCTAGTCGCGCCCACCCTTACTAGAGCCTCCCATTGCCGGCTATCGAAGCACTATTTCGGAATGCTAGGGGACACACCAGAAAGAACCGTGGAGACAAATGCCGCGGAAATAAACATGTTTCGAGACAGATATGCAGCAAAAGCAACTACGCCATGTCGCGGGACGGGGCGAAGCCCGTGCTCTCGACGCTGCCATCGATTCTGCTCGATGGCAGTGCGGCTTCCCTCATGTTCCCCATGTTGGTATGTATTTTAGGGGTCTTGATAATAGCTTCTACGCACCACAAATAAAATTAGGTCTGATTACGCGTTCTAAACAGTTAAAATGAATAAAAACGCGCGTCCTTGATCGGATCACGTGACATTGCAGTTTGGTTCCGTTTTGGCTTCAACTCTTCAACTGCAAACGAAATCGCCGTGTAAAGCGGGTTTCACATGCAGCGTTTCACGGCCGAAATCACCGCCGCGCAGCGGCGCGGCGGCACGGATCGCGAGGTTTCATTTCATGCAGCGTTTTCTGCCGTTGCGATGGCCAGTGCTTACAGCAGCAAGCAGATGCGCACAGTTTGCACAGCGGCTTCTAACAACAATTTTAACGTCTTAGTTTTAAGTTTCCCCTTTAATTTCACCCTAATAAAAAAGCGTTTAAAATATTAAACCAAACCTTGGTCTTATTTGTTTATGTTTATGTTTTTTGGCCAAACTTCGTTGTCGTAGAGAATGAAACCTCGGATGATCCTCGGCAGCGTCACGGGCAGCGCCTTCCTCGGATGTAAAGACCAAACTAATATGGCCGACCCGAACCTCCTGGATGGCGTTGGAGTATTGGTATTTCCGGAAAGGCATATGCTCATGATCCGAGCATGTCCGTCTACGGAGACTGGAAGAGTATCTTTCCTTTGTGTTTTCACCAGCGCTCGCACAAGCCTCTTCCAATTAACGTCTCTTGCGCTCGCTACAGTTGGTACACAACGTTGGTTGGTACCCAGGCGAGGAAAGTAAAAGAGCTACGTAATTCATTGTGAAAACAAATTCTGAGGAAGGGGACAGCAATCCCCCTCATCATAATCTCCTGAACAGTTCCGGCGCGACTGCTGGCTAAAGAAGCTCGACCCGCCTGAAGAAAAAACTGTAAACCAGTCGCTTGCTTACTTCTTCTGCTAGGTCGTCTGCCTCAAGAACGTAAAAACGCCACCGTCCCGCGACGGCAGAAATCGCGCCGCTCTAGGCCCACACTCGCTGCATGTGAAAGCCGCTTAACGCGATGTCAGTTCAGTTTGGTCAAACCACAGTTATACCTCTTATTACACGGGCACACTTAAGCAACCCCACCCTTGTTAGTGTGATTCTGAACCAACAGATGGCGGTGGGATCTCCTTCCAGGCCTGTACATCAATGCGAGAAATCGTGTGTGGTGGCGCTTCGATACAGTGGGGTATTTTTCTATATCCTGAATTAGACATCCCTGGTCCCTTGCCCTTTTTTCTCTGCACGAGCTTTCTTGGAACGCGAACGGCTGCGCCAGTTCTCGTGCAAGGGGGCCAGTTGCCTACGCTCCGAGGTCACGTCTCCAGCAAATGTGGGCAGAACAAAAGGCGAAAATCGTCCTGAGCCAAACGGCGAGGCACATGCACAACAAAACCACCGACGCGTTGAAAATTGTAAAATTGCCTGTGCGCCGTTATCGGAGATTTCAGAGGCCAATTACACATATTTCAATGTGATCAGATTCATATTGTCACGAATGAAGGTGACGAGAGGACGAACAGTGAACTGAAAAATAAAGGTTTAGTCGGCGAACTTGTGCCAAACAGAATAAGTAAAGAGAAAGAGCGTCGAAGCAGCAGAAAAGCAGGCGGCGATTCGGCAGCGTAACAGAGAGCGAGAGCGAGAGTGACTCGACAAGGTCGCGGGCAGCTGCTTATCTACAGTGCGTCACTATCTCGAAAGTTCGTCAAAAAGGTTCCAGCGTCGCGCGTTCGGGGCGAGGATGAACTGGCACTTTCGAGAACAAGAAAGCAGGGCAAAAGTTACGTCTGGTGCAAGAATGAACGCGAATCTTCTACAAGTCCGTGACCGAGCGTTGGTTTCTCGGCTTTGCGGGTGGCAATATGACGGGCCGGCCCTTTTGTCGCGCATGTGTTTGGCTCTTTGTGGATGGAAAACGTAATGACGTGATAGACTTGGGTTTCCGAAATTCTAGCTTGAGGAATTAACTACCAAAAAAATCAAAACAAATGAACTATTTTTCTGGCGGTCTGGTGTCTCATTTAGGTAGCTGGGTGTTTATTATGTCCAAAACCACGAGACTGGAAAACACAAAAAATGACACTCTGGTTTTGATGTTGAGTTTGGTAAACCCAAAGTAAGACTGGTGCGGGAGGCATAATAAAAAAAAATGCCGAGGTTAACAATTAACTCACAGCAATAAATGATAAGAATTAGTTTTAATACGAATCCAGTGATAAATGCAATGAATGGCCAGGCAAGGATTCTGGGTCTGTGGATAGCTTTTGCACATAGTTTAAACAATGTACAAAGTGTCACAAAAAAAATTACAGCTTTTTTTTATTGCAACAATAAATTAGGTATTGCCGAACGCTCATTCTCCGCCCAAAGGTAGCGCTAGAGGTCACAAACAGATGTCAAAGTTTCAGCCCAATCCGATACCTTATTCGAAATTTATAAGTGATTTTCTGAAAAGTTCAATAGGGAAATGGCGGCCGACGGGGTTTTCGAATACATGAAACCCACCAGAAACCGGAAACGGGCAAAAATGGGCTCCATTTTCCCATTGAAATTTTCAGGAAACCACTTATAACTTTTGAATAAGGTGTCCGTTCGGGATGAAACTTTGGCATATGGTTGTGACCTAGCGCTACCTTTGGGCGGAGAGTGAGCGTTAGGCGATGCGTGGTTTATTTTTGCAGTAAAAAAAAGAACCCTGTAAATTTTTTTTGTGACATCCTGTACCAGTTTTATTTTGGTGATTTATGCGCGCAAGTAGTGGTGTGCATAAATAAAAAAAGATGCAAACGGATAGAGTTTGACGTTGTATAAAATATAGTGTAAGCACGCACATGGTACGCTGATGAAGAATGAAACATTTTACACTAGCGTTGAGCGTATCGAAAGTTAAGGGTGCGTCAAAAGCTAAAGCTTGTACACATATATACTGCTCAGGCCGTTATTTTTGAATGCTCATAGTACTCTATTGCCCTCAGATTTGGTGTAAGCTGTCTCCTGTTTGCTTACAACAAAAAGAAGGAAACATTCTAACTCTGGGTTGATAGAAAAACTTCACCTGTCAATCATCTCGGCGCCGACTATGAGTATTCACTGCCTGCCAACGGTCGCGTACTGAGAACGAGATTTTCCCACGTGATTTCATAATCGCAATTGTTCTTGACAAATAACAGTGTTTACTGAGGCAAGCGGTCACATGTGAAACTTAGAATATTTTGTATTGATTGTGGCACACGTGGCAAGTTGCATAGGTTTTTTTACAATCCGCGAAATGGAATTCTCCTGGGTTACCTTGGTCTCTAATGCATGTAACACACAAAAGAGCACGAAATGAATCGCAGTGGGAAACGAAAACAATAATGGTAAACAAGCGTGTAATCACGCGAAAACTGAGGGCATTGCACATATACAGAAGGTAAGCTTTGTTTCACTATACTTTGTCTCATCCTACGATGGACTAATGGCCAAAGCCACGGGCCACCAGGTCCAATCACGTTACACGCTAAACTATGACATGCTTAACATTGAATAGGGGTGGACGAATAATGCTCCGAACCAAAAAGCGCTGCATCATTTCTATAGCTTCGACACTGCAAAGAGTTTGTATGTCGTGGCTTTCTTTGCGATGTAAAATTGATGAGTCACTCAGTGCTGTTCAATTCGAACCACTGTACACCCATACACATTAGTGATCTATAGACAGAGGCACCGACACGTGCATCGAAGCGAAATACCACGCAATTTCTAAGTGGCTTGTGATTGGATCTGGTGACCCGTAGCTTTTACCTTTAGTCCATCACGGGGAGACACGAAGTATAGGTACATTACCAGTAATGTATTTGGTTTTTTCGTGCGAGCGAAGCGGAACATACAAGTGCGAGCATACTGCCCTGAACTACACTTCCAGTGAACTAGCGCACCCTCCAAAGCATCAAGCTCGCTTTTATAGCTTTTGGTGCGCTCAAAACTTTGCAAACACAATTATAATCAATTCTAGTATTTCAAATATTTTTATTATGTGCGATTTTGTCTTTTGCGTTCACGTGCCATTTTCTTAGTTATGTAACATTTTTCGAGAAGTCCGACATCTATAGTCTGTTTCATCACATGTGAGAGCCGCATAATCAAAGATGTAGACAAAAAAAAAAAAGAACGCGAACACGCGAACACACATTAAAAATGCAATGTAACGGCGCATTCAAAATTAGTCGTTAGTTTTTTAGAGAGCAGCAGTTTCGTAGGGCGACATTGTTACCCGTTGACGATTACAAAAAGTGCAGTACAACTGTTAGCTCGGGATCTTTAACGTGCATTACGCAGTATATGTGGTACACGATCGCACGACCGTAGGATGCAGATGGGCGACTGAACCCAGGGTCCCTGCTAAAGCCCCTTGATAAAGGCGTTTTTTACAAGTACCGCCAACCATTGTTGCGGAAACGCGCAAGACACGCGCCACGAGCGGGTGCTCCGCCGCCATTCGCTTTCAAGGACCAGTCATTTTAGTGCTGGGCCGCCATTTGCCTCCAAGGGCCGCTCGAGAAACGGGCCTCGTGCACTGGCACATTTGACGTTACTTGAAAGACCAACGCAAACACATCGAGGGGCTTTAGTCCCTACTAGGGTGCCTCAATGTCCTTCTGGTTAGGGTAATGCCATCGTTTGTAGTACCCGGTGCCGACAGCACGCGCTCACAGGAAAAATACAAAGAAATCGCAGGAAACAAAATGTCGCCGTAGCACAGTCAGCGCCACGAGCGCGTGCAGGGACACGCTCTTTCACGCGCTTCAGAGCAAAAAATAAAAATAAGCGTTCGAAACAAAATGGCCAGATGTCATCACCCCAAGCAAAGCGCACATAAAGGCACCCTAGTCCCTACAGGTTCTGCAGCGTGAGCTCCGTGCTTTGAACGGAGCTTGCGCTTGAGCATTTCTCCACGTGCTCTGATCTGCGGTGCCACCACACACTCGGCCAACGATCCCCCACCGCACTTGGTTTAGCCTGTGAGCTAAATGAGCTACGCTTAGAGTATCGGCACTTTTCCTCCAGATATTGTTGTGGGCGCCGCCATCTTGGTGATTAGTAACAAATCAAATGCAACTGCCGATCGTCGTGATTCAAAAGTGCGGTGTCAGGAAGCTCACGTAATATTGCTTTGCTTTGTCGCGAACTGTTTAATCATTTGTGGAGGACGGAAAAGCGTTTCCTGTGATTTCAGATAAACCTTCAGATACCTGACAACCATCATTTTAAACACCAAGATGTGTATGAAGCGTAGCTTATTTAGTGCCTCTAGTTTAGTCCGACCGCATAGGCACAGAAAGAGAACGAACAGCTTAACCTCGCGCTCTTGGCGCTGCTTCAGAGGCTTCATCAGCCCGTAGCGTTGGCCGCGCTCCGAACTAAGGTAAAGCAAAGCAAATATTTAGATCTTAGGGTTTCACAAGTCAAACAAACAAAAATCACTTACCACGCCTCAATAAAAATAAAAAAAGAATAGCGGGTTTATTTTGACTAACTGGAGATCATTTGACGTGCAACCGAAATCTCAGATTGGCCTCTGTCGGTTTGCGGGCACCTCGGCCGATATTTAAACCCGACAGATATGGACTCATTGGCCAGCGCGTTGGCTCAGAGACACTGAGACGATTTAATGCTTTGTGCTTTGTTTTAATATGTATTGCCACTTAAGAGCCACCGAGGCGGTTTTTGAAACAAAATATAGTCAAACCATTCCGACAAGCATAGTTTGATTGCGAAAATGATTTTCGCAAGTGATAGAAACATTAAAATGTTTTCGCATACGTGGCGGAATCTGAAATGGCAGAATGCATTTCATGGTGCCCATTTCATTTGGATCTCGTCGGGTATGTATACCGACGCACAGTAGAACGCGCGCAAAGGTAGCTGTTGTGCACCCGCAGCCTCGCGCTTGTTGTTCTGACATCTCTGGCTCGCTCACTGCGGGCATCCAGGCATCTGACACCCTGACATCTGGCGCTTTTTCTGTTTTCACGTGGCGTTCCAAGCGGCACACGACGAAAAATGCACATCGAGCTGTTCTTGAACACGTGTCGCCATCTGTATTTTATATTAAGAAACTACAACTCGCCGTAACTGAATGGGAAAAGTTTGAGGTCTTATAACATTCTTAACGTGTAACATATCAATATGGAAGTTCTGTAAAATGTAATATCGAAGGATGCTTCATAATTTAATGTCTCGTTTTTTTGATTAGCTGACGTGATTCAGTTTTTATAGCGGCATAAAATAGTACCATTTTAAACTTTATTTTTTATTTTAAAATATACATTATCTGTACAATTTGTTGCTTACTTTTTTAATTTATTACATCCAACCGTACGCTCACGTAAAATATCGTGGACGATGGGACGTTACAGCTCGAGAAATATTTTTTCAATATTAGAGACTGTGGTCTATTAAAAGCTGAATAGTTAACTAACAACTAAAAATAACCGTAATATCGAGACATTAAAGTCTTGTTGAAAAGCAGCTCTTTATTTTGACATTTATTTTATAATTGTAAGATACATAGAAATAAAGTTATAAGCCGTCAAAAAAACGCCAAAACGTCATGCACGGTGGGGTTGCACCTTAACTGCAGTTACGCTAAGTCAGCAGTTAGCGCACAATACTTGCCAACAACATTCTGCGGCTATGCAGTTAAAGCTATGGACGAACGTAGGCTTGAGCATCTTGAGCACCCTTCAAAGCAGTGCACGCGCTCTCTTCACTTTTATGAAATAGCTGTCCGAGGGTATAGTGCGGTATCTGTGGTGCCGCGTAAGAGCAGTGAAAGCTGGAGTTAACCGCTGGTTAAGTATGTCCGTGTAGGGTGGTACTAGCCGCTAACTGCCGTTTGCCCAACTACAGTTAAAACGGCCCGTGTAACTAGGAGATGAGACGAGACGCGGCGTCTATGGTTGTTTACTTCGCATATGGAGTATCACTAAAAAGAGTTCTTCTTTGCTGCTGGTTATGATCGGCCGCCCGGACAGCGGCGTAGCCAGTCAGCCAGTGGCGACCAACGTTTGGCTCCGGCTTTGCATAGCCAAATTGCGTCGACCTTCGCGGGGGAGTACCAGCCCACAGCGCGACCACCCGTAGACACGCTTCCAGAGAACGAAGGAACGAAGGTTATGAAGAAATGGACAGAAGTCCGTTTCTGTATGTTCAGTTGGCGTAGATGTAGAACGACGCGCTATTGACGAAGTGGTCGAGGCCGACCTTATAGACTATTCCGCTAGAAAAGCGGAGAGAGAGAAAATGACCTCCCCTCTCACCCCGCATGTCGTCTGCTCCGCCGAGTGGGTTGTACCCAACATCCGGCTGGCGTTCAAATTCGGTTTAAAATCACGTCATTTTGAAAATTTCAAGCGAAGATGCGCGGATTTCGATATGTAAGTTATCGTGTAATGCTATGCTCGATAAAAAAGGGCTATCCGAGTTCAATCAAGATCTCACCTGCGTGCAAAGAAAAAAAGAGAAAACTTTGTTAGAATGGCCGGTCTCCAGCAAAAGTAAATCCGGTTGCTGTAACCTTTGCACTCAGGCGAGGTTTGTACTGGTACAGGCCTTTAGCGACAGTGAGTGCGAAGTCTGGGATAATAATAAAAAGTGCTCTCCCGGCGCAACAGACGCAACGGTTGAGGGTATGGTACTGCCGGCTGACTCACTGCTATTGAGGCAGAAGGAACTAAGATTCGCTAGTTGATCGCTTACTGAGATAAAGCAACAGAGCGCTATAGGCTGATTTTGGAGTAGCCATAAATATTCAAGAACGCGAACTACTTCACAACGGCAGCCACGAGCGAAAGTTCGATGTTCGGTACAACCCGCCAATACAGCCCAAAGATGGAGGACGCAACCTCCCGGGTTATCGTCTGCTAGCGGAATCGGGAGCTTGCCCTCTCTTTGTTTTACCCGCCAAACCTGCTGAACTTCTCGGATGTGGAGAGGCGCTGCGGTCCGACAAAATTGCGCCGCCCTGAGAGCGCTAAATAAGATGGCCTATATAAAAGTGAAGTTTTTGTGTTTTTTGTAATTTACGAAAACAAAAATAAACAAATCAGGCTGATGGAAGAGAAAATTAAAGTTCTTTTTTATCCACTGATGCCAAGGAAAACCATGCAGATATGATTACTACTAACATATCAGCAGGCTGTTTGATAAACAAAATTTGGTCACCAAGGTTGTATTTAGGCCGTTTACGCAGGGGCCGAGACGACGAGGTCGGTCCTTCATTGAGTTTCTTTTGTGCAGTGTTTTAGACATTCATAAAGAAAAGAGTAAACACATCCGTCATAAACAGCTAAGCTTCGAAACGATGCAGACACTGCTACGTACACTGGGCTTAGATGGTGGCTGCGATCAGCTGCGATAGCGACGGGCTTCGGGTCTCGGCCACTTCGGCCACTATCGTGCCTCGGCTCTTCCAACTGCCGGACCCTGATCCTGGCTGCGACCACTGAAAACAACGGTGCAAAGACTACAGCGCTGTGACGCTACGAGGATTGCGAGCGAGTTGTTGCTCCTCTTTCTCGCGACCGCTTTGCAGCGACTGTGACGCCTGGTTCATCTGTGCGTCTTCTGTGCAACGTTCGGTGCTGTCACCTCTCACCGTTTGCCAACCGACCATCACCATAATTCTGTGTTTCCGGAGCTGCAGATGGACGTGCTGCTGTTGTGAACGAAGACGCGAACGGTCGCCGACGTTCTCTGTGTGCATGGGCGCCCGTTCGTTCTTGTTGCCCCTTGTCGTTTCGAGCGACCATCACATTAATTTTGTGTTTCTGGAGCTGCGGATGGCAGTGCTGTTGTTGTGAACGAAGGCGTGAACGGTCGCCGACGTCCCATGTGTGCTAGGGCGCTCGGAGGTGTGGTAGCAAGTTGCAGCGTTCTACTTCTGGGAAAGACGCAAGAAAACAAGAGGGTTTTTTCTTCTCCTTCAGCCCCTCTGCTCCTTTCGGGAATATTTGTGCGGGTGCTCATGCCTGTGTGTCGTGCTATCCGGTCAACTTGTTAAAAGCCATTTGGTCAAAAGCCAATTTGTCGATAGACAACTTGTATAATAGGCCACTGCGTCATAGGCCAATTTGCAGAGCCCAACTCGTCGAAGACCAGTTTGTTTAGTAGGCTTCAGATCATTTTAAAGGAACCCCTTATTATTGTTGTTTCTTTCTTTGAACTTTTTTCCCTCAATGTTATTTTGTTCCCTTTGCATGTTCAAGTACAATTTACAAGGTACTATCGGGAGAATGATGAAATGCGCGAATGGCGGAAGATGTGGTTTTCGTTACACACTGCGTCACCTGACAGCTCTCTGGGAACTCATGGAAACGTGTGTTGGGAGTGAGGGAAAGACTCGTATTAACCGTATTATCTACTGAGAAGTGCTAAACCAGGGGTGCACAATTGAAAAAATTAGGTGGGCCAAAATTATGTTTATTAAATATTGTGCAGGCCGTACCTAGTGCGACGTGTTGCACATTTTGGCTGCGGTCAGGCTTCCGATATCGAGTGTAATCGCACTCGTTTCCGTATCTTCGCACATCTCGCGAATGTCACGTCCGTCATAGCAGATCGAAGGCGGTTCTTGTTCAGAGTCGCCAGTCATTAGCTCGCATGCTATAGCATGCCAGTGGTTCAGGCAGTTGTAGGCCATATGATACGAGTACGTCCAAGACTCGATAGCCGCTGCCTGCCCGTGACAAATGAGACTGCGAAATCCGCATAGCCGCGACTCCCCATGCCGAATATTAGTCTGTGCGCCTCCACGTGCTACATTCTTGCCGAGTGCGTCAACCGTTGATCCATCTGTTTTTGTTTCTCGACGCATAACCAGTCACGCCAGTCCGACACTGCTGTCTGTTGTGAAAGTGGTCACGAATGACAATGTGAAGTCACCGATGTTGCCATGGTGTCCGAGTGTCAACCGACGATCACCTGACGATCATCTTGGTTCGTGTTTCTATGCATCACCAGTATCGCTCGCTAAAACAGTGCTGTCTATCCTGGAATTGGTTTTTTGAAGGAGGACGTGACTGGTCGCGCAGGTCTCCCCTGTGTTTCACAGCAAGATATGCTCTCTGGTTGCTATTCTGTTCCAGATTTCAGTGTTTTAGGGAACCGTCTGTGCAACTATAGTACAATCCATCAACCTGCGGATAGGTTGTGGAGCTCAGCAACTGGACCAGTGGCTGGGCTCCACCAACCTCATGCCTCGCCACGTCCAGTGGTTCCCTATCCGGCTGCTGCGCTACCAGTTCACGGTGCAGTATGTTCCTGGGTAGTGCCTCGCCTCTGCCAACATGTTGTCTAGAGACCCCGACGTCCTCGCTCCAGCCGGGTGTCTACTGTGAACAGCGTCGAGCTCTTCGTGTCACAGGTTGTAAGTGCGCACTCTAAGACAAAAAGGAAGGGAGAATGGTAGCAACAGCGTGTTTTCCTCCATTTCACTGACGCGCCCCCAATCCGGACCCGAGAAGCAGGGCGAAACGAGACATCTTCCCTTCTTTCTGAGGCTGACGGGAGGAAAGTTATTCCACCTTATCTTCGTGAACTGCTCTACGCCTTGTGACTCCTTTATAAATTTTCTTTCCGAGCACAGTGTACGCGCAGTTTGACAAGCAGTATTTGTGCGGCCACGCTTGTCAACGCAGCACTGTAAAAATTTTGAACCTTTGGATGTCAACCACAGGGCATTCATACTATATTCTCCAAAGAACGCAGAGCAGTATGCTGGTTTCTACCCTTCATTTCGTCAAATAAGTAAACGAAGCCGTCATGAACTGCCAAGTTCCAAAATGATGCTACCTACACCGGTCACGGTGGATGCGCAAGGGTCTCCCGAGTCTGCTTGAGCCTATATGAGCGTCACGACGGTTAGCCCGTGACTATGGTGACCGCGATATCCACCATTGCAGCGACCCTGCCTGTCAGTCTGTGGGGCCTACCGTACTACGTTCTTACAGAGTTTGTCAACCGATGATCACCTTGTGTACCGTCTCTCCACGCATAAACAACATTGCTATGGCAGTGATTTCTACTGTGAAAGTGGTTGTGAACGAAGACGCCAACAGTCGCCGAGCTCACCTTCCGTTTCGCCGGAAATCGACTTATGCTCTTTGCTTGCGCTATTCTATTTCAGGTTTAGTAACGTAGAAAGTTGTGCTAGCTGGTACCTTAGAAGACATATCTAAAACAGCGCACAATCACAGGAGGAAGAAAATAGAAGACAGGAAAGAGCGCTGACTCCGAACTTATGTAATGTGCAAGAAAAAGGAAGCTTCAGACATGAAGCCCACGCGCACCCACAAGCAAGGAGAAAGAAGAAAAACATATACATTATTAAAGAGGAGAAAAAAGAAAAAAGGAGAAAAATACATTACTAAAAAAGGGAAAAAGAAGCAAGAAAAACAAAACAAAAAACCATGTGCATAAAGCATAGGCTTGCCAAGATCACTTCTATGCACTGGCTAGAAAATCAACTTCCTTGTCACTTAAAGATAGCGAAGGGTGACTCACACACCGCTGGCCTGATTTTTGGATGTGGTAGGCTTCTAAAATGTTTCTAGTTTGCCGATCTCGATATCGTCCGAATATTGTTGTATCCGAAAAAGTTGGTGAGCACTGACAGGTGCGGCAGTGTATGGGCAGGAGGCCTCCCACGGTGGCGTGAAGTGAGTAGAAATGTTCATGGAGTCGGTCATTAAGACATCGTCCAGTCTGTCCAATATAACAACTACCACACGTTAGTGGGATCCTGTACACAACACCCTCTGAGCAGGGAACAAACTGGTGCTTGTGACGCTTCTGGCACCCTTGTGTTAAGTGATTGTCAATAACAGAACCCACATTTGAACAGATCTTGGCTATTTTGCAGGGGAGCAGAAAACACGAAAGGGACCTCGTACCTGCTGGCAAATTGTTTTAAATTGTAGGAAATTTTATGAAGGTACGAAACCACTACCGGGCGCTTCCTCTGTAAATGAGGTCTGTCTGTTAATCCCCTTCACCTTCCGTAGCAGGGACCCCGAAACCTCAACAAGCAAAGGAGAACCCAGACGCCCTCAGACGTTCAAGCTGAGACCCACAACTATCCTTTACCGCATGGTAACAGGACTTAAACAGGGCCGATTCTAAAATGGAGATGACTATGCTCCCTTTTACGAACTTTGAATGGGAAGACGTGTATGGAAGAAGGCCTTTTTTGATCGGGGAGAAAAGGACCAACAGAGGTGATTGGGCTGAATGGATAATGAAAGATCCAAAAATTTCAATGTGCCATCCTTGGGTTGTTCGAAAGTGAACTTGAGGCATAAGCCACACCTAGCGAAGGTCTTCAACACCTGGTTTACAATGTCACTCTCTGCATCTCTCTCATACACAATCAAAAATCATCGACATATCTGAAACTTTCCGTACCGGAAGAGGGCTAAGAGCAATGTGAATAGCATGATCTACCCTCGACAGAAAACAATGTCAGTCAGAATAGGGGCAACACAAGACCCTATACAAATGCCGTTTTTTTGCAAATACAGGCCATCCTTCCACCCAATGAATATTGATCTAAGATAGAACATTAAAAGCTCTGAAAGCTTTCCACAGTTACACTGGTAGCATCTCGGTAGGGGCGCTCACCGTTAACCTCAATACATGACTGAACCGAGGCTAGCAAGGTATGGTGCGGAAGGGAATAGAAAAGATCTTCAACATCCACACTGAAAGCACCATGATTGCTTGTACCTCTCAGAACTCAACATCAACGATTCAGCCACTGCCTAAGAGTTGCGGACAAGAAAAGGATCGGTGAGGTTTAAACCAGACAGGTGCCTTTGAAGGTACGCTAAGGTACGCTGCCACTTGGCGCTCCCAGGTCGCTTGCTCAGTAACGATGGCACGAAACGGGCAGGCGTCCTTATGGGTTTTTGGCACTGAAGAACACATGAAGGTGTAACCCTTCGGAATTTTTTTCTGTTGCCGGCCAGTTGGGTCAGTGTCATGTTGTTACAGAGGTCCATTGCCCGACGCTTTGCCTCCTTTTGAATTAACAGGCTCCGATCGAAAGTTCTTGATCAAAGCTGCATTGGCTCTGTCCTGGTACATCTCTTCTGGCATAAGAACAAGCGAACCTTCCTTGTCGGCTTTCAGAATACGTAGCTGACTGTCCACTGCGAAATTGACCACTGGACGGAGATCAAATGAAATTGTACGACGAGTGGGCAAGTTGAAAGAAAATCCACAGATTCCGAAACACAGCGGGGTCTGTAGTCTTGAATGACCTTGTCTGACACACTTCGAGCTAGCGTCATTAGCTGAGGAGGTTGAAGTTTTGGCTGCAGGCAGAACTTCCAAGGCTTAGAACCTTCCCTAATTATGGTGGAACTTGTACATCCCCCAAGGTAGAGAAACCACGCGCCGGGG